>VWZP01010309.1:758167-785838 GCA_013396995.1 Dicaeum eximium | reverse complement strand
CACCCCGACGAGGGGGGCGGCGAACGCCCCGCGGGGTCCCCGCAGGGAGGGTCTGGGCTCCCGGGAGACCCGGCGGGGAGGCGGCCGCGGGGTTGCCGGGCAGCCGCTGAGCCCCGGCGTTTTGGAGAGGAGAAAGCGGGCGAGCAGCAACTGGTGGAGGTTGCAGCGAGTGCGGGTGTTCGCGTGGAAAAGCCCCCCGGGGGCAGCTCTGCTGTCACACCACGTAGCCCGGAGTGTCTGTGCCTATGCCTCGCCCCGCTGTCCCCTCCGCAGCCTGTCCCCAGCCCGGGCCGCGGCCCCGGGGCAACGCTGGGCGGGGGTGGCTCAGCACCGTCTCGGTTCTGAGTTGGAGTTGAAATCCAGCGTTGCTTCATCCCGGCGGATCCGGTAGTACGGGAGGGGTTACTGACTAGGGCCCTGGGCTGGTTTTTTACCGTTTGCTGGCTGGGATGGCACAAGTGACATTCTGTGGCTCAGTTTCCCTTCATAAAGTAGAACTGACTTCCAAAGTGAAGAATACTGATAACAAGGGAGAGTGCTGCAGAATTAGAAAATGGTGCTGCTTATTATCTTTATAACAAGTGATACGGGTCAAATTATTTGTCTCTGAAGTGTTTAGCTTGTATTTATATACAATTTATAGTGTAACTAACAGTAAGTATAAATACTTGATGTATCAGTACGATAATAATATATGTCAGTTCTCTGGTAAAAATGCTACACCTGTATGACCTTTCTCAAGTTCTGAAAGGTCTCACAGGTTCCTGAGATGTGCTGCATGTTAAGCACTGATGTCTTGTGTTGATATTATTTCAGTTCTAAGTATCTGTGCAGCTTCAACGTGCAAGTTGGGGGGCTGCACTGGATAAAAAATGCTTTCATAAAAAATGTAAAATATAAATATAGTATAGTCTAGAGGGGGAAAAAACCAAACATTGAAAAAGCTATCAGTGGGAAGTGTTTCCATGCCACTCACCTTGGTGAAACTACCATGTCAGGGTTCATTTAATATACAGCTGTTAAATGGACTAACCATCTTGTTTCACCTTTCTCCACCACTGCTGGATTACATACCTTACTTCTTTGTTCACAGGAAGTTCATGAAGTGGATCATGGTCTTATTAACCAGCTACTTGCTGATTCAGAGGAGACTCTTAATTCATGCACAGAGAAAATGCAGGGTCCTGCTCAGTATAGCTGGAGTGCTGACTGGAGCTTTTGGGTAATGTGTTTTAGCTCTGTCCTAACATAGCTTTAATTTATAAATATAATACATATCTGTTTTAATTTACATATATGTACAAGCTTTATATCCACAGTTCTCAAGTTGCTTTGTAGTCATGAATTAGTAAAGTGTTCTCCACCCATGTAGTGAGGCAGGTAATTTTATCATTACTGGCTTACTAAAGTGTAAGGTGAGACTGAGAGGGGTGAAGTTGTTTATCTGATGTCTCGGATAAGTTAGTGTCAGAACTTGTGGCTTCTGTGCCCAGTCCTGTCTCCCAGTTCCTGGCATGAACCTGTCTAATGTTTCTTATGCCTATAGAAAGACATTTTTGAGGCTCTGATGCTTTCTAAGCGTAAGGGCTGAATATTGATTCTCAGTGGTTGGTTGTGGTTCTGAGTTGCATTCCTAGTGTTCATTTTTGTCAAGTAAACACATTTGTTTTTTGCAAGAGTAAATAAGCTTCCTGTGTTTTCTGTAAAAATTGACTTTGTGAATAAGAAAGACAGAAAAGTAATTCAATTTTTTTTCCTTTCTGGGGCAATGCCTGACTGAAAGCGGAGTGTGTAATAATAAGTGCTTATTTCAGTACTTTTGGTAGATTTTTAAATTTAATTTTTAAAAAAAGGCATTTTTTAAAATGCCTTGAGAGAAGGTGAATGTGTGTGTGTAGACTTGGAGTGTATGTTTTGCTGTCAATTTGGTGCAAGGATTGTTATTGTTTGATAGGGAAAGAGACCATGTGTGCATGGAGCCACAGGCGGGGTAACAGCTGATCTTGTGGGAGACATAGAGTGCCAGAGCTGTGAGGAAGGGAATCTGACTCAGGTTCTGTATCAGGTGTCCTCAGTACATCTGTGTGCTTCAGCTCATAGGAACATCATCTGGTTCCTTCTGGTCGTAGGAACATCCATCTGAGAAGGACACATCCTTCTCCTGATGAGGTTGTCACAGTGTTCATTGTGCTTAGCTGGTGAAAGATTGAGTAACTTGTGAAGGCCATAAGGAGCCTATAGCAGAGCTGTGAGCAGAAGGGAGGGATCAGATTTCCCAACTCCTTTTTTATAAATCTGCTTGTACGTTTTCATCACTCCTGTTCACAGGCAGATGTCCTAATGGTCAGGACATCTGTTTTTGCATCTCAGGCCATAGGATAAATCCCCTCCAAATGCATGTGTACTCTTAAATGGCGCAGTAGTAATCTGGAGCCAATGGAAATGGGGCAGGACTAACAAAATCCCAGCAAGTCAGAGACTTGTGTTGGTAGAGTGAGTTCTTGGGGTGTTCAGTATTTTCTTCACTATCCCTACAGAGACAAGGATGGTCCAGGGCTGTCCTGCCTGTGTCCAGCTGTGTCCCTGTACTTGGGTCGGTAGGAAGTCATGTGCAGACGTTCTAGCTGCCAGCTGTGCTCTTGTTAGGTGGCAAATTAGATTGTGAACTAATGCTCAATGGTTTGCATACAACCACTAATGCAGGTGGTATTTTGTGCAAGGAATAAACCTGTTCAGATCTTGGTGTCAGGCTGTAGGAACTGCAGTTAACAACTCATTGTTTCCTTGTGTAGTGTATCCTTCCAGTGATAGGCCTGGTGACTGAAAATAGTCATTAATGTATTCTATATGGAGAATGTAGCTGTGCTAAGAGAAAACTCTTAGGTTTGAGATGCATGCTGAAGGCTTGAAGTTTCTTTGAACAGAGCTTTGAGCTTGCACAGTGCAGGATATTGTGTGTCCTCACAGTGCCAGTCTCTGCTTCCTGTAGTAATGTGTGTCCATAACTTCAGGGGAGTGGGATTCTTCAGTGCGGTGGCAGCTGCTGTGTGAGGTGTTTTTCAGTGTGATTAAATGATTATCTTCTATCTGATTTATACTCCAAGACCTTAGTATGTGTTTGATGTTGGTGTTTATCTGGTTCTGCAAATATGACCTTGCAGTTAAAACAAAGTAATTGCGTAAATACGTCCCTCTTGTAAGATAATGCTGTGGCTGGAAATGTTGTAGCCTTTACCATCTGTCACTGATTAGTTTTAAAAGCCTGTACCAGTCTGGTTGCAGGAAGTCATGGTGCTTATTTTCTCAGCCTCAAGGCACCTGAATTGTAAAGCAGCAAGAACCAGGAAGTCACAAATTCAAGGTGAAAATTAAATAATTCTATTTAAAATGTTATGTCATTGGCATCTGTCCTTACTCTTGACAGAAAATGTTTCAATAACTTGCATGGTTGATGATCAGCTGCTGACTATTAAAAACAAATTGTTAAAACTCCTTAAATTCTGAGTCATAGTAAATGTGTAGGTGACAGCATGGAAGGCAGCCTGTTGTAGTGTGTGAAGCATGTGTCACTAACTCTTGACAAAGGTGATCTTAGTGTCCTGTGGCAGGTGGGGATCTGTTATGCTCGTTCCCACTCTTGAGTCAGTAGAATGGAGGAATTGCTACAACAGCAGGACTAGCCTGTGGTAGCATCCAGGGATCAGCTTTGTTGCCAGGGTTATTTGCTTGGAGAGGCTGCATGTTTCCAGCAACTCAGGTTTGTTCCAAGGGCTTATTTCTTCTGAGGGTGATGTACTCTTGTTTTGCTGATGATAGAAACCAAATGTGGATGTTAGAGCCTGACTGGTTTGACTTCAATTTTTCATGGATTGAGTGGGAGTAGGCAGTTGTGCCATGCCCCTGGAAGTCAGGCCAGGTATCATGAATGCTCAATAGGTGCTGTGAGCACATGTAATTAGCAGCAGGTTAAGGTTGGCAGCCTCTGGGACACAGTCTCTCTCCTGGCTATGGTGAGTGGGGAGAAGGAAGGGCAGCTGAAAAATCATCAGGGAGGGAAGAGTATCCTACTATGTGGAATTTTTCTTATCTCTTAAAAAAATACTTTGGATATCTTTATTGAATGATTTTGAGAGATAATTAGTTTTCTCTGTTACTGTAAACAATTCTTAAACTGATAGTATTACTATCTGCTATTTTTAAGGTTGATGGTGTCATGGGATATTTTTTGGTTTTTGGTTTTGGATTTTTTTTTTTCCCCCACCTGGAGGGGAGAAAGCTGGACTTCTATAAACTCACTGGAAGAAGGAAAAAAGATTGCTTACAAACTTTATCTTGGGGCTTTCTCTCTCCACTGGAAACTGTAGAGCTTTTGTCTCCAGTTGATTTAATAGTCCTAGTTTTGGCAGCTGCAAATGATGAAAGTCAGAGATGACTGGAAATTGTTTTATCTGGAAGCTCTATCTCAGGGTTCTGAATTCACTTTTTTATCCTTTTTTATGCCCTTCATACTGAAATATGGTTCAGTTTAATATCCTTGGAAGAAGAAACCTGTGAAAGCCTTAAGTTTTTCCTACCATAGTGAAGAAAGTAAAGGTGAATGAGGAAGCTAATGAAAAGGATCGTTGCATCAAAAGTGAGGGTGTTGTGTCTGGGAATTCTAGTTTATATTAATGATCAGTCAAAGAAAGTTCATGTATTTCTACCGTAAGAAGAATGCCCGTGGGAAAAAAATCCAAAAAAGTAAGTCTTTCCCTTGGAATGAAAAAGTAGGAGGAATGATTGGAAATCAAATGAGTATCTCAGAAAACTGCTTGTATCTGGGAGGCTTCTTTAAGAATTTGAAAATGTCATGTGTCAAGGAGATGTTGGAAAGAAGATAATAAAAAGGCTTAAAAAAGGCAATTGATTGGAGTGTAATGCCAGTTTAAAGAATTGATTAGTGCGAAGGAATTTTTGAAAATAGAAGCAAATAATTCATACAATGAAAAGTGAAAATTAGCCTTTTACTTTTCATAATATAAGAGCAACTGAGGTTGCACAAGATCTAGAAAGTATTTTGAATTTTTACACGCATGGATCTGGTTTCTACAAGAAGGAACTAGTCTGAGAGTGTGTGACAATATGTATGGCAAGAATACAGTAAGCATTTATGACTCAAACCTGCAGAAGCAGGGATGCAGATATGTATCACAATTTGGAAGATAACTTATTGAAGCACAGATACAAATTGAAGCACTTAGGGGGCCAAGACTGGTAGGGTTAAATGAATCAAAGGAGTTATTTGAATCCTCCTTCCACCTTTCTCTTAAGACTCACGCCACTCTTGGAATGGCTTACTGGGCAGGTTGAAGTGGTAATTGTTTTGGGAGTTGATACTTAAGACGTTGTGACAGTAGTTCTCTCTAATGTTGTATACTTGGTATATTGCTTCTTCTTATCTGTGCTTCCAAATGTTTGGGATGTGGAGAAGATACATCAATTCTCTTGACATTGGAGGAGGATTTTTAGCCTCCTTTTTATTTGCTGGTATGAAGCAGTCAGCCAAGAAGGATGAGAATTGGTTAAATTAATTGCTGTAGGTCTACAAAGAGAATAGAAGCCTTTAAGCACGTTAATGCTGCATTTTGGTGTTTTGTTGGTTGGGCTTTTGTTTATTTGGTTTGGTTTTTTAAAATGCCCTAACTTTAGTACAAATACCTTTCGCTGCAGTTGTAGGACTGGCATGTTGTTTGTTTACCTACCTGGAATCTCCAGAAGCAGGTACCTTTTTTCAGCCCTGTGACAGCACTGATTATACAGCAGCAGTGTTTTAACTTGGAAGGAAGACAAAGTGCAGTTCTAACCAACCCTTGAACATGGGTGATTAGGCTGAAAGGGGTTTTCTCCCTTCTTTTCATGCTGGGAATGTCTTTATTGCTGTTGATGCAGCTCCAGACTGAGCACTGAGGTAGATATGATTGACATAAAATTTCAACTAGTTCTGAACAAAGACTGACAGTGGTGCCCTGCCAAAATAAGCTTTTGCCTGCTGCAGCAGTAAGTAGTTCTATGTAACATGAATTATTACTATATACATATAAATTAGTCTAGAACCTGAAGATTAAGTATAAAAAGTCAGAAAGAAAATACTTCAGATTTGTGTGATTTACTTACTGTTTTCTAGTCACTGGGAGCAAAACCATTAGAAATGCAACATGGTTCAGGAAATCTGCATGGAGTTGGAATAGCGATATCCTTTTAATGAAAGGGAAGTCCCTAAGTTGCAGAATGAGATCTTTAAAAGTCAACTTTAAGAGATGGGAATAAGATTTTTTTTTAACTTTTTTTGGCCTTTGTTGTTTGTTTACAGCTTGTATTTCTGCAAACTGGTAACGGTGTAAGCACTGTCTCTTTCAAGTCTGATGTGGGTGAACCACGTGTATACAAGGAGAGGGAAAGAAGACAGATAGATTAAACTGCAAGATATGGTTGTTTTGTGGTATATTAAGTCATTAGCAGCAGCCAGAAGTTCTGGGGCAATTGCTTGGTGGATGCCACTTTCCATGGAATTTCAAGTGCAGTAGGGCTACTGGCAGGCTTAATAAGATGACCAGATTAATTTACAGCGAAGCAGTTTATGTAATTGGCCACAGTCACTCCTGCTTTGTTAACTATGTAGTGTTGTGGTTTAATAAGCTCCTTCAGGTTTTCACTGTAGTCCTGATTGAAAGTATTTATGTATCCTTTTATGAGTTGCTGAAAACTAAATGGCACCAAGGGGAATTACTACCATGGTGATTGTTTCCTTCACGATGTTGTTTTCTGATCCTTGTTTGGGCACTGGTACTGAACTTAAGTATAGATCAGAGATGCAGTTACATAGAGACAGATTTTACTGGCAGGGTAAGGAGGGAAATGTCCACCTGAAGTGTGCTGTGTATTTGCTTCTGTATTTGGCTACTTTGGCATCAAATAATCTTGGTGGGACTTTGTTGCAGGTAAGGAAGATGAGTTGAGAAGTTATGTCGTGTAGTTTATTGTTTGAGGCATTTTTCCTCACCCTGAAAACATCTGGATTTTCCCTGTGTTTGTTAAATGGATCAAATAAGTCTAAAGACAGGCAGTTGGATTTTTTTTTTATTACTTGGGCAGCCTACAGTGAAAGATCAGGTGAAAAAACAGATGTTGTTAACCAATAACATTGGCTACTTGTTTCATACACGTGCTATAAAAACAAATGTGAGTCAGATGAAACTGCTGTTCAGAAAGGAATGTATTTTGTCATCCAAAAGGAAATAATCTTGATTGAACTTTTAATTGCCATTGCATCATAATACTTAGTACACTTATGGCTGTTGAAACCTGGACAACATAGTTACAAGACTCAAAATTAGCCTGGGGAGTAGACAGATTGACTTGAGCTCAAGGGTGGCTTTGTGTTGAAGGATGACAAACTCACTTCAAGTACACTTAAGTGTTAGGATAGTAAGTGCAGAGTTCATCCAAACACACTTGGTTTATTTGTTTTAAATTTGTTTTAGAAGTTAATGTATCACAGGACTTTGTTGTTATGTTTTGATTTACCCTTTTCCTTTTTGTTAAATCTTCATGGGGAAGACAAAATCACTAAAATAGAACAAAAAGAATGCTTGAATGCTGCATTTATGAAGTCAAGAAAGTAGACACAGATCCACAGTTTTTCCCTAAAATGAGAAGGAGTTTGGCAGTTAGCCTTGTGAACTTGGCTTGTGCTAGTGTTCTTGGGAGGCAACATGAGATGTGGTTTCTGGTCAGGGGCATTATAGGAATAGTTTTACTACCACGTTCAAATATGTTATTGCCAGCTAGGGGAGGTGTTGATGAGGATGCAGAATAAATCTGAGATTGGGACATCTTGGCTCTTAAAAGCTAAAAGGAGATTAATTTCTAATTCAGAACTGAAGAAGATGTTTGTCCATAGAAGTGTCAAAAGCTCTTGAACTTTTTACTTAACTTTCACATTTAAAATCTAAGTGTTTGTTTCATCCAAACTCAGAGATGGTTGGTGGCAGTTACATAAATAATTATATTTGAAACTGAAATAATCAGCCTCATTGCTAATTGCAAATGTCCACACTCAGGTGTTCAATCAGCTGCAGATGGTGATACCTTATAAACAGGAAATGCACTTAAAACAGTCTATGCTAATGCTGTTTTTGAGTCCTGAGTCACACTGGTACCCAGGCTCTGGTAAGGCCTTTCTGAGATCACTTTGAATCCTATCACTGGCTATCTGATGGAAATAAATCGCTACTGAATATTTTTCTGTATGGATATACTTCCCAATATTTTGCTGCTCTTTCAGCACAGGAAGATTCCCTGTGATGTATCCCGTCTTTGCTTTGGGAAAGCAGGAGAGTTACCTTGTTTTTCTGGTGAAACCAGTTCCTGCTGTTTACCGATGTAGCTGATCTTGACAGCAGAACTGCAGGTCCGTCTAAGCCACCACCCAGCTAGGTGCACAGAGACACCTACTTACCCTAGCCAGCAGCCAGGGCTGCAAAATGACTGTAAACACAACCTCTTTTTATTCCATTATCTTCTCCTCTCTGAGTTCCAGATTGAAATCTGAGTGATTAAAATGCCTTGACATGCATTTTTCTGTTTCTTCTGTTAGTTTCCTCAGTAGGGCTGTGCTGGGAGAGGGCTCTCTCTTTGCTGCTGACTCCATGTAGTTAGTTGTGGAAATGTAGCAGGCAGGTGGAAAGGGAGAGCCAGCATTCAGAAAGCAGAATAGGTGCATGGCTGCTGTTCCCCTCTCAGAGCATGCAGAGGTCTGCTGGGCATGCAGAACCCTGTATCCCTTGCCTCAAAGTGCCTATGGAGAGCTGAGCTCTGGGTGGCTGGCAGTGTACACATTTTGGAGAATTTGTGTGTGCATGAAGCATGCCCTGATGTCCTGAGCTCCTGCTCTGGAGCTCAGACTGAGAAGGTGTCTCACTCAGTAAGGGCTTGATTTAAAACAGGGGACAGTGGCTGAGTTTTGTGTGAGAGTAGATTTGTCTCCATGCTGAGTTGCCAGGTGCAGATGTACTTCTAAGGCTGGTTGGTGGATTGTAGCCTTCAGTGATGCAGAGAGGAGGGGTGCTAGGCATTAAGTGCTTCGTTCCAAGCTGGTGTTTCCCTGGTGATAGTACTTTCCTCTGCTGTTCCCTTTGGGATTTCTGTGAACTTGAAGTGATTTATGCTACTGCAGTCTGCTTCCCAAAATCAGTTTTGGTGATGGTGGTTTTAGATTGGGCAGTTCTTAAATGTCACCCCTACATAAGTTTTCTTTGCCCAGTCGTTGCAGCATTTGTATGCCTGTTCTGCAGGGCTAGGGTGTTTCAGCCTGTTTTCCAAGCTGGCATGCAAGCAGAGGCTGGCAGAACGCTAGCTAGCACTGCTGGATGGTGGCCAGCGCCAGCTCTGAGCAAGTGGGTGGGAGAGGAGGCAGCTGTAGAGGCTTTGGCCAGGGATTTGTATGGTTTGGAACAGGCAGCAGGCAGCTAGAGGAGGTATGTGTAAGGGAGTGTCTGTCTTCTGAGTTTACATTAGCTTTATGCCTCAGTCAGTTTTATTTTGAAATGGAGCATATGCTTTGCTCTGCACGTGGCAAGCTTGAGATTTTTATCTTCAAATCAGAGTTGTTATGAAAGTATATGGGCTTCACTGTTAGAATGCTTTAAAATGCTTACTTGCAGAAGAAAAAAGTACTGAATACTACAAAACCATTGCCTCAGAATAAGCAGAGATCCAAGCCCTTGTTTTTCAGGAAAAATTACATAGTACTACTAATGGCAAGAGGCTTTCTTGAAATTGATAAGAGGGTTATCAGCTTGTTTCCCAAGCACCTTTTTGGAAACAAGCATTTTCAGCTGAACCCTATTTCAGTGAAATGTGAAAATGAGCTAATTCTGGTGTGACTTTGAAGGAGAAATTTGTGAGAGTTCCTTACATGTTCTAAGCTGAAATACTCTGTTACAAAATTCTTCCAGGTCTGTTCTACTATTTTTGGTTTTTTGCATGGTTGTTTTTTTTTTTTTTTTTAAGTACATTAAAAATGTAATCTCTAACTGATTATGCAACTCAAAGTTCTCTGAAGGAATACCTTTATATTTTCAACTCTAAGTCTTTTAATTTTCTTCTTGGGAAGGATGCCAGTTTTTAAAATCCTTCACAATAAAGTTACCTTTGTTATAATTATATAACCTGTTGTTAGCAGCATAGTATTTCATAGGATGTTACATTTTCTTGTCTGTCAAAATCCTAACTGTAACAACTTTGGTTGTGGATTTTCTTGGCTGTTTTTCAAGCCATGCTCCACCATGTTTTGATATCCATGCTTATATAGGTGTAGCTCAAGCATGGGACCTGCATTCCTGCTCTTGAAAGGACACTGACTGGTGAGGTGTGGGAAATGACCAGGCCTTCTATGAGCAGTATTCCTGTTCAGCCAAGTTAATGTTCCACATGGTGAAACACTTGTGACCAGGTCTCCCTCGTCAGTAGCTGACCAGAACTGCCTTTCAGGAAAACAGGCTTTCACCGTGTGTCAGGTCAATGCTGGCTTGGTGAGACTTCTGTCCATCTCACTTGGTGGGAGCTGGGCTACTCCTGTGGGACACAATGCTTTGATGTGCTGTACACAGTCTTCAGAATAAATGGAAATAGTCTTCCTTTTGGAAGCACCTCATTCAGTCACTTTCATGACATAGGGTGTCAGATGTTTTCTAAATGGGTGTCCAGTATTACAGCAGTTCTCCATAATGAAATAGTTCTGAGGAGTTTCTTTCTGTGGGGGTTTTTGGACCCTCCTGGTGTTAGTGGTATATCACAGTCTGTCTAACACTTCCAGTGTGCCTGCCTGTGTGAATGTGAGTGCTGGTTAGTAGTAACACTCATTTTGGGAGAACTAGGGACTCTGTCTTTAGCCTTGTTTATGGGGCCTTGTAGGCTTAAAAAACCACAACCACCACCCCTCACTCTGCTATCCACCCCAACCTTCCCCACCTTCAACCAAGCTAACCCCTGGAAGATACAGTAGCTGGCGTATTTGCCAATGACCTGTATTTTCATATCCCTTTCTTTAAATTATACATACCGTATTTCCAGCAGAAGAAAGACATACTTTCACCAAAGTTCTAATGGGTGCCACTGAAGGAGAATGCTGTTGTTTGTGTTCTGTTCAGTCGCTAAGAAATGTTAGAGTTCCTTTCTCCTTCAGCCTCCACAAAGAAGAGGGGGGCTGGGCCACAGGAGTGGGGACATAATGCCCTTAGTGCACAACCTTGTGCCTGCCAGAAGCCCTGTGGTTGAGACTCCCCTCTCCACAGGTAAAGGTGAAGGGGAAAAAAGCATATAATGAATGTAAGGAAAATAGCTGTAGCCTCCTAAACATTTCCCCCTCCCACTGTGACTAGGAGGCTGTTCACATTTCATTGAGAGCATGGGAACTTTTGGAAAGCAGGCTCCTAAGGAATACAATGGCCAAGCAAACCCTGGCAACAGTTGCTTGGTTTCTTTTTTTTTTTAATTGGTTGACATGCCTCTCAGGACCTATCAATTAAATACAACTGTGTGGATAAGCAGATGTGATCTAGTATCTCCTTATTTAAAAAAACCCCAAAATCTCCCAAACACACACAGCACCCCTCCCAAAACCGGCAGAAGTGAACCAAAGTGCACAGTATACTGTACACAGCACAGTAAGTCACCCTAAGTAATGTCATGTTTTCAGGTCCTGTGAGTTGTTCTTTCCCTGTGTAAGTTAAATGCTTTTGTCCTTCAAGAGAGAAAAGAACATAACTCACTGCTAGTAAAGCTTTTGAGTACTCAGTGATTAAAAATGGTTCCTAAACAATTTTTTTTGTGTGATTTTGTCAGGAAGTGTTTAGTGAAAATAGATCACTTTGACAGAGTGGATCTGGTCTGTTTACGTGTGACAAGGTAAACTGAACAAGTCTGACACTTCCAACATACAGCCTGGTGCTTGGTGTCAGGAGAAGTGGGAAACTGTGCCCTGTAACTGCAAAAAGATAAGGCAGACTGGTAGTCATGTGGATGTGAGCTTTCACTGTGACTCTGTGCCTAAAAGCAATCTGTGATTCAGATTTATCTGTTTGTGGTAACTCTTGCAATGCTATATCTAGCTTTCAGGAAGGACACTGAAAAGGAAAGAATTCAGAAAAGCCACAAGAATAAGTCTGATAAAGAACAGTTTTTTTGCTAGCAGCCTTGAGAAGCTTAATCCCTACCTCAGAAGGAAATACGGAGTAACTTGCTTACAATGCAAAAGTAATTCACAAAGTGAAGATAAAGTTAACCAAATATACTAGCAGAAGAACTATCCATAGGTAGGATGGATTTTTCCATCCAGAGTGGCTTTTAATTTTAAAAGGGAAAATATATATTTTATTATTTTCCAAAGGGAAATTTGGTCATTGCAGCTCTAGTTTTAAAGCTGGAGAGCTGTGACTTGTGCGTTATAGATTAGGTTGGATGATTAATGAACTTTTGTGGACTGAGGAAATGGCTGCAGTGGGATCAACATTTCTGTGATGAAAAGGCTTGTCAGACCTGGCACCTTTTACAGGTGAGAGGTCGTCTCAGTGTGCCATGGGAAGTGTTCCGATGTTAATCGGGGAGTCTGCCTGAATCTGTCTTGGAGTGTGTGAAATCTTAAGTTTGTCTGCCTTACACTGTTAAATGAGCCTTTTGTTCAGGGCTGTTAACTCGGTTCTCATCTCCCCTAGTGAGGCTTTATCTCACTGAAAGTGGGATCTTGGTATGTTTTGTTTAGGGTTATTTTGTAGGTTTTGGGTTGATATTTTCCCCTACTGTGTCAGATAAAGAATATTTGCCGTATAGAGGAGTCTTGGTGCATAAAATCCACGCTTCTCTCTGACCGGGTGTTATTCTGGAGGCTGTATTCTTTTTCTTTCTCCTGATGCTAACAAGGGTTTTGTATGAATTTGAATAGGGAAGAAATCTTTATTCAATAGAAACACAACAGCTTTTGCCAGAATACTTAATGTTTGTTTTAATATGCTAATGTAAAGTTAACATGTACTTTTATCCTAACCTTACTAATACCTCCAAATTTGTTTTTGACCATATCTAGAAGCTTCATAGGAAAGTACAGGCCTTTGGGGAGTAGTCAGGTGATCTTTTAAGTGGGGTTTAGAGTTAGTGGCCTGGATTTACATGTTGTTAGACAGAGGAGCAAAGCTGTAAGTTCCATGGACCATATTTTGATGGTTAAGTGAGGCTTCTGAGGGTAAAAGAAATGGTAGTTTGGGCAGCCTGCTTATAGGCTTGTTTGATTCTGGGATCCCAAGCCTGTGGTGGTAACTGATACCGAGACTGAAGCTCCACAGGAGACACCTCATGAAAAGAGGTGATATGAGGGTTATTACCCTACTGGTGAGGTTAACTTACCTGTGATCTCAGCTGTTGTATTCATAGCTGCATATCACAGCTATGCAATGCAAATTATCAGGTTACCTGACAATTTTTTTTGTGGTATCTCAAAACAAAGGGAAAACACTAACAAAACAAATGCAGAATTATTGCTGTCATTAGTGATTGTTAAAAAGTGTGCACACCATTCTGCTGAAGTTGATTGCTTATTTGCATGCTTAGCGATATCTGCAATCAAATAATTTCCTAATGATTAGGGTTTTTGCTGTACTCCTGAGAGAAGTTGTTGCTTAATCTTCCTCTGCAGTTTACAAAACGGCTCAAATTGTTTGCAGTGGCTAAACTTTGACAATCTAAATGTGAAGGGAAGCTGTTTTTTTAACTGACTTCTATAAATAACTCAGCTTAGTTCTGTTTAAGTTTACATATTTTTTTCTGGAACATGACTTTATATGGTTTAACCGGTCCATTTCCAAACAAGGTATGAGAATCATTTGGTTATGTGTCTCCAGTATCTGAGTCTTACATAATGGTTTTCTTTCTGGTTGTTACTACAAATGGTTTTCTGTTTATGCTATTTTACAGGTTTCTGGTATATTTTGTGGCTTCAGATGAAAAATACTAATAAGTTGTTGGCTGCACTTAATAATTTCCTTGGTGATTAAATATAGCATAACCATAAAATGCCTAAGATTATCCTCGGACCAAGTGTTTGCCTGATGACTTATAATTAAACTTAGAAATGTGTATGTATTAAAAACAAGTTGCTGTTTTCATCTTGAGTGCCATGCTACAACCCGTTTTATGCCTTTCCTCTTAATATTTGGTGCTAAATTTTGTAACTCAGAGGTGGCAACTTGCTTCAAATGCTGCCACATGTTGGACATTTTAGTAGTGATTAGGAGAGATGTTGTATTCATAGAAATGACTTGTTTTCTTCACTTTAAGGAAGTTGAAATTGATAATAGTATTAAAATTGCCCCTCTTGTTTCCCAAGTCTCCTAAGGGTTGTCTTCTCAATCACCAAGCCGCCTACTGAGTAGGTAAAAAGTAAAGATCTAAGTGAGCTAGTTTTCATGCAAAGTAGGGAATATAGAAGGTTCAAAAGTTTCAAAGTGCTCACATTTTTCTGCTGATTAGATAAGGATTCAGAGCAGTGTCCTAAGAGCTCAGTAGAAATCTATGCTTAATAAAGATTTCTTATAGTACAGTCACTCGTGACAGCACTTCTAAATGCCAGCAAGGGTTTCTAAGACAAACTGTGGCAGGTTTTATGCTCTAGAAAAATTTCACTTCTAAGTAAAACTCAGTATCCTGAGTCTGGATTCTTGGAGCTGTTGAACTGGCTGATTCAAGCACTAACATAAATGTGTCTGTGACACTATGATGCTCCTATTTTCTTTGATTCCTTTTGTCTCATAACCACAAAAATGCTGAACTTCAGTGCAGCTCTTATCTCTTGTATACATCATGTTTGAGAAACATTTCTCCTTAAAAGTATTGCTTCCTAAATCATGATTTCACAAATTGTGGCTTTCATTTTCCTCTCATGGCTGACCTTTCATTCCCTGTATGCTGGCATTGGCAACACGAGCCCAGACTTCAGTTAGCTGAGGTAGGACTGTGTGTAAACCATAGGCACTCTGGAACTACAGGTGGAAACTTGACAGATGTGAGTTAATTTTTCATTTTTCCCTATGTTTCTTTCCAGAGTAGTTGCAAAGATCTTGGTTTCTTCAAAGCAGTGCAAATATTGGATGCCTTTTTTGGATGATCCATTAAAAGTGTGCATTTCAGGGCTGGATGTTGCAAGCCAAGAAACCAAGCCCACCTACTTCAGCAGATTACATGCTTTCCAAGAATGTTGTTTTTATAATCACTGTGAAAGAACTGAAATATAACTGGAGGCATTACAGCTTAGAGGAGATATGTCTAACATGTTCCTCTTTAGCTACACCCAAACCTTTCATGTTTACTTTTCTCAGAAGGGGAGGGGTGGATGTATTTTCTGTCTCCATCCTTTGCTGCCTTTTTGCATTACAATGCTTAGAATATCAGTGGATGGCAAATATGTACTCAAACAGAGGTCAAACATAAGGGCTTTCTTCTATTCATGGTAGTAGAAGGTAAATTGACTTACTTTTTTAAAAGCTGATCTGTGTCAGGACAACTTTGCTCTCTCATGTGTTACATGCACTTAAACACTTGACTTTGAGGTTGCACTTGTGTTCTTGTGGCCTAAAAACTCAGTTCTCAACTATAAGATGCCAGACCATCCTAGGATCTGAGTGTAGGGTGGTGTTCAGGGAACTTTGAACTGCAAGAAGCAGTTATGTCCTCAGTGAAAAAGAGCTAAATGTGGGAATCTTGAGGAGGTGGGAGCACTATTTCCTCTAGTTTATTAAAAGACCATCAAGCTTAAGATAAATCTGTTTTTGTCCTGGGATTTTTTAGCGAAAGGGTACTGGCCAACTAACATGCTGCAAGGTCATGCAGTCAAAAGTGGTTCTTTGCCTCCTTTCTTCCTTCTTCCCTCACCCTAAATACAAATAGCAACTAATCTTATGGTGGAGATGGGTTTAATTGTGAATGTCAAGTTTTGGAGTAGTACAGATGCTCAAGTAGAGAATAGCAGCCATGTGCTTAAGATCTTTAGAAAGGTTAAAAAAAAAGTGTGAAAGAGGCTTTTGTAATATATTTATACCTGGTTCTAGGAACACTTAAAAGTGGTTTCTTCCTGTAATAGCTTTAGTCCGGCAGAATCTTGGTCTTATACAACATATAGTTAAGACCACCTCTAAAATAAGTGTCCAGTATCTGTTAAGAAAAAAAAAATTATCCTTTTACAACTGAAAACAAAAAGTAGGACTTTAATGCAGAATATTTTCTGGAGAATGTGCTGAAGCTTTTAATTTGAATGGGAGCAGGCACGATTATTAATAGGAGTAAGGAGTTAAAGTCCATCAAGGTAGTTCTCTTTGCTGTGAGTTTACTGCCGGATTTGAATCTTAAGAAAATCATAGACAGTGATCTCTTTAAAATGGGGTGAACTGGAGAACATGACAGAAAATCAAGAAGTGATGGTGATACTGCTATTCATTCTTGCTGCAGGAAACTATTACCTTTATTCCTACAGATCTAGTTACGGCAACTGGTGACAAATCCAGTGCACTGTAGTATTCCTGAAGTGGTAGTCCAAGTAGACATTGATGTTCTAGGTTGTGTCCTTGTGTT
The DNA here is from genome assembly GCA_013396995.1 of Dicaeum eximium. Classification (NCBI taxonomy): domain Eukaryota; kingdom Metazoa; phylum Chordata; class Aves; order Passeriformes; family Dicaeidae; genus Dicaeum; species Dicaeum eximium. Next base: position 769,185 of record VWZP01010309.1, on the reverse strand, counting down.
CTATTTGCCTTCGTGAGGGCTTGATTTTTCTCTCTCACCTCTGTGTTGTGGCCTTGCTGCCTCTTCACTTAGTCTGTGCTAGAATATTTAGTCCCAGAAGGGCTCTCTTCTCATTATGGGTGGAGCAGGTTGCTATGATAGCACTGTAATGCCTTGTGGCTGGCATCTGGCCTGATACAGGGAATAGTTTGGCCCATGCCAAATAAATACTCTTACATAAGTAAGCATAAAATTACAGTGATGATCACATTTAGATACCACCTATTCTTTATTGCTCTTCTGAGGTTCATTTGTTCTTCAAGATAAAATTACACATCCAGTATGAAGACAGTTGATGCCTGAAAATAAATCTGTTTGCATAACCTTTTATTGTTCTTTGTTGCAGCTCTCAAGTTCCACTTACAAATATAGGAGTGAGGAATTCAAGAGACAGTTTTCTCATCTGCCAGACTCAGAGAGACTTATAGTAGGTAAGAAGTAATCACAGCAGAAGTCCTCGTCTTCTGTTTGGTGACTTCAGATGGCAGTCATGTCAAAGCATTTTGGGTTTTTTTTTTTTTTCTGGCAGATTCTAACTACAGCTGATAATTCCCTATTCTCCTGTCTTTGAACTAGCATGAGATACCTTGAAGGAAAGCCAGGTCCATACTCCTCTCCTCTACTGCCTGCTTTGCGGGGAAAAAAAAAAAAAAAAGGGATGTTGTTTCTGAGACCTTGTTGACTAGGTAAATCATCCTTAGCAAAAAAACCTTTCCCCTTGCTCCCTGGAGCTAATATCCTTGCCCAAGGCACCTTGATTAATGTGACTCCTGGGACTGAGTGACACATGGGTGGTTGTAATTTAAAAGACTATTTTTTAGATGAATGGGAGAGGAAAGAAGCAAGTGTCAGAGAATATCAAACTATGCTGCATAACTTTTCTCAGCACTGAAATATTCCTTTTCCAGCTCTGTTTCATGCCATTGCAGAATCCAAAGTAGGCAAGCATGTTACCCTACCTCCTTTGCATAGTGATGCACCTAATTCCCTCCTTTATCATCTGCCTGTGCTGTATTTATGTAACAAATACACTGTATATTTTCATACAAAAGTGGCATTGGGACTGTTTAAAGTTAATCTCTCATTTTATGCTACTTTTAAGGAAGTGACTATTGAGAGGCTGTTTAGTGTATACTTGCAGTATGCAAGCAACAGGTCTGAAGCAGTTAAGTCCCTGTGTCTTTTTCCAGCCTCAGGAGGCAGTTATCCTCTGAAATGCCTTATGCATTTTTAAAATGTTTCAGTAGGGATGTAAAACAAAAGGAAGGGATATTACTTCAAAGCATTGTTTTGATGTTTCTCCTTACACTTGGTTGGTGCAGAAAGCCATGGAGCGAACTCTGAAGCAGTGTCAAAGAAGAGACTGCGTAGGATTTAGAGAAAGATTTAATAATGGGTTAATCTCAATCTGTTCCATCAGAAGCAAAGCCACTACTTTTATGTAATTTTTTTTTTTAACCCCATAAAAAGCAGGGTTTCTTTGAAAGGACTTTCTGCATCCTCCAAGCAAGGAGCTTTTCCTTTGTTTAGTGTAGAGACACTTGGTACAGGCTTTACAGTGCTCCAGGAAGCCATTGCTTGCTGCTGTTCAATAAAGGAATTGTTACTGCTTCTGTTTTTAAGTCAGCTGTTCAAAAATAAGCAACTATTCCACTCTAATGAGTGGAAGATTATATATATAAAGATTATATAAAATATTATTATCTTAAAATGAAAGGAAAATGGGAGCTTAAAGGAGTGCCATTATAATTTGCCTGAAAATGTTGTTTTCAAGCAACATATTAAGTTACTGGTTCTGAAAACTTAAAAGGAGAAATACTAATCGCTTCCATTTATTTTGATATTCTCTTTTGTGTAGGTAGGTCAGAGGGGGGTTGCTCATCACTTGCCCAGTGATGACCTTTATAGGTCTGAATCCCTCTCTTAAAAACACAGAAGTCAGATGCAAGCTTCTTAGTAATGCTTTCCTCAAGTCTTTAGCTTCAAATTCCTGTTGCCTTCCTCTGTCAGCATTTTAGTATCTGATTGTTCTTAAACATGCACTTCTTTAGATTTAAGCATGTGTAGTTTTACTTGTAGTTACATCTCCAAGGGCTTGTATACGTTACGATTCTTGTTACAAAAAAATTTATTTCCACTTGATTATTTGAGGGGGAAAAATGCTAGAGAATTTTAAAAATCCTAATAAAAGCTTCTATAAATGCAGATTTAGCTTGAAGTTAGGATGTTGGGGACTCCTGAACTTCTTGATATTTAAACAAGAACTGTATTTATTATGTTCTTGTAGTACGCAAAATCAAAATTCTGGCTCAGACAATACCAGATATAAAGCTATTAGATACCTCAAAGGGTAAAACCACTAATATATATTGCATCAATACATACATTTTGCATATTTTCTATACATTAGGTAGCCTTCTTTAGGTTGGCTACCTAAAAAAGCTGGGCCTAAAAGAGGTCCATCTTATTTATCTAGCAGCAGTACTTCTGAAAACTCCTTTTGTTTGAATCTTTGGGCTCTGAAACTGGGAAAGCTCTCTGAGATTTTTAAGAAATGCAGCTAAATCTTCTGCGCTTGTTCTTAATTAGCAGGTATCTGATAATGGGTAATTATACTGTAGATGAAATCTGTTTCTCAATGGGGGTGTTTCAGTCAGAGACAGTATCATAAAAATGATAGTCAACTTCAGGAAATACCCCCTGCCTCAAGAACTGGATAGCATCCATCTGCCTGTTAGTGTCTCGCTCTGCAGACAGTTTTAGCTAGTGATAGGATCTGTTTAGTGGAAAACTATTATCTTGCTGCAACATATGAACTACTGTTATGTAGGAGTTGACAGTATAATCTGTTGTACTAAAAAATGTCATGTATTCTGTTGTTTAGATGCTTTGAAGTTTGACTAATGAATACTTCTCCCATGTACCCTGGTCTTGCCTGACAGCTCTTCTCTGAAAACCTAAGATAGTGCACAGGGATTGATAGATGGAGTGCTGTCCTTACATGGATGTACCATCAACTCTGGCTTTGGGCTGTTCCCAGAACAATGGCCTGGATGCAAGTCAGTGCAAGTCTGCCTTTGTAGACCTCTTAAAAGAGAAAGAATTGGCTTTTTATTGTATTGTAATACCCCATCTCATTTTAGTGAACAGTTTAGGTCAACTGTGCTGCAGTCAGCGGCTGAGTAACTTGCTCTTGCTCTCTGCACACAGATTACGCCTGTGCGCTCCAGAAGGATATCCTGCTGCAAGGACGCCTGTATCTCTCTGAAAACTGGCTCTGTTTCCACAGCAACATTTTCCGATGGGAGACCACAGTAAGATCTTAGCTCACTTGAATCCCACCTTTTCTTTGTCCTATCCTATCAGGATATAGGATTAGAGTCTCTCAATCTCATTCTGTCAGTCTCATACTCTGGGCTGTGAAGAAAGAACCTGCATCCTTGAGTGGAAATTCAGATCCATTCCCTGTAAAGTAAGAGTAGCAATGGAGGCATCTGAATGGTGAAGTAAGCCTGCTCAGTCTGGCATTCAGCATAAGAAGTTTAGGAAATATGCTAAAGCTGTCTTTTTACATTTCTGTATGACAATTTGCCTTTCCTTACTATGCAAAGTTGTCCTATAAAGGAATGTAACACATAATCTCCTGCTGTAAGTCCTGGGGCATGACATGGTGTGTGGTGTTGCCCTATTCAAGAACTCTCCAGCATTGAACCTTACTTGACTTAGCCTTACAAGTAAATAGCAGCATCTAAGAACAGCTGAAGGGAATCAATGACTTCTGCAAGTTCTTATATTGTGGTCTGTGGCTTTTGAACAGTACAAGCAAAGGTAGGTATTTGTGAAATGTTGGTCCTTTACTTCTGTCAGATTAGGTTAATGTGTTTAAATTTTTCATTCAAGCAGTTGTTGCATCTGCTGTAGAGCTTGCATGAAGCAAATGAATAAGAAAAGGAAGATAACCTAGCAAACAGGATGGACATGTCAGAATGTTCTGTGAACTGTGAGACTGCTCATAACTTAAGTCAGTATCTCACATTTGAGTGCTCTGAAATACACAGGACAAACAACAAATAGCTCGTGTCTTTAAGACCTTGAGGGGCTGTAGAAATACTTAACTGAAAACCAAGCTTACTTTTGTCAGACGGATTTGATGATTGAATATTTCTTATTTTAGAGGTGAAATTAATTTAAAAATAAACCCTTTGGAATTATACCCTTGAATATATAAACTGTTCAAAGACTGGGGTGGTTTTTTTTTTTAATCCAAAACAGCATACATCCTGGTAACCTGTTTGTGCCTGTCTAGCACAGTGATATCTTCAGCAATACCTTTAGGCAGTCTGAGCTCATCAGCTACAATGGTAGAGCCAAGTTTGGGACCTCATTAGCAGGCTGTGTTGCTGCAAAGAGAGAGGGAGTAGTAAGTGGAGAACTTTCTGCTCACACAGGAAAAAACAAGTTAGAGCTGTGTGTTCCTCCTTTCTCTAAGCTGAATGGCAGCACAGCCTTATATTCAAGAAAAGAGGGGGTAGGCTGGAAGGAAGTGGCTTCTTGCAGCCAGCCAGACTATGTTCTTCTAAACAGAAACATTTCAACTACTAATATGCAAGTCAAAGGTGCCTAGGCAGGAAGAATTTCTTGCAGTGACTGGACTGCAAATAAAATTTTGAAAATTGACCATATTGTAAACTTCTGTGAGACAACAGTCTGTTATCTGATCTCTCTCATCTATGTCCTGCTTTATGTATAGCATTCTGATTGGGATTGACTTTCAGATCTGTGATTTGTGTTTGGTTGGGAGTATGGCTGGAGGAGTGGAAGAAAAGTAGAAAGAACCACTTACTTGCCTAGTCCTAATGTGAAAGGAGATGACTCTTAAGTCACCTCAGCTTCTACTTTGAAATGCTTGCTGTTAAAGCAGCAAGTGGAGACAGTAATTGCCTTTGTAATCTCATCTGAATTGCATCCCAGAGTTTGGGTTAGAGTTCCTCTTGCATGTTCTGTAACTTGTAATTTTTAGTCATAATAATGTAATTTTTATATCTTTAGTAATTTTTAATGTCTTATTAAATGTATTTCTGCTTAGATTTCTATTGCTTTGAAGGATATAACTTTCATGACAAAGGAGAAGACTGCTCGTCTCATTCCAAATGCCATACAAATAGCAACCAAAGGAGAGAAGGTGAAAATCTGTTTTTAACTAAGTTCTTGCTAAATTATAGAGTCCAGAACACAGCACTTTTTCTATATTTGCATAAGTAACTTCCCTCTCAAATGTTTAAATGTGGTTGGGATTAGAAGGCAGACTTAGGTTTGGTCCCTGTGCATGTTTGCTTGATAATTCAACTCCAGTTTGACTGCAGAATCCCTTAGTGGTGTTGATACAGTAATCAGAAAATAAGAGTTTGTCTCACCTGTTTAAAGGAAAACTAAAATTCAAAACATGAATTCAGAATGTGTATTCTTTGTACTGCAAAGGTATCAAAGTCACTGTATTTCAAGTACTCCTTGAAGAAAACCACTGAAACCAAAAGGACTGTGATGTCATGGGTTCTGAGTAATAAAGAAATTCACCCCAAAATGTGTGCTGGGAAATGAAGTTTTTGAGTGTGTATTTGAAAAACTGAAAAGCATGATGCAGAATCTTATGTGCAATACACTTTGTGATTAGTTCTTCTATAAATGCCTTGAAAATAATAATTCTTGGCAAAGAACAGAGGTTTCCAAAGTGAATCTGGAGCTGTTCTTTGGGAAGCAACTATGATTCATCATATTTGGTTGTTTCCTCTCAATTCATCCAGTATTAACTTTCATTGACAAGGAAGATAGACCTCTTTGCTAAAAACCCCAGTTTTCCAATGGGAAAGATTTTAATACTTGAAATGATGCATATAATTTGATCTCCTACTTTAATTTCACATCATCTTGTGTGAAAATGTCAGTAAAAGGCTTATATGGCAGAAGACTTGGAAATAGCTGTGGCCTGTAAGAAACAAGCATAAGTGTTTCTGATTTGTTCAACCTCTTATAGGAAAAATTTAAGTGTGTTTAAGTTGAGGAGGAGCTCTTCCTTTATGCCAAGGGTAATCATATGGCCAGAAGAGCAAGTGTCTTCATATACTGTGTTGACATTGGGGAAAATACTCATTGAAAGGGATACAAACTGTAGAACCTGAGGAATAGGACCCCAGGTTTGTTGAATGTGAAATAAAGCAAGCTGTTACTGATAACCTTGAGATATTCAAGATACAAGGAAACATTCTGGGATTCTTGAAAACAGCTACATGTGAGCTTATTTTTTTTACCTTTTTTTTCTGCAGTTTTTCTTCACGTCATTCAGTGCAAGAGACAGAAGCTACCTCAGTATCTTCCGTTTGTGGCAGAATGTGTTGCTGGATAAGGTAAGTTTGTCTGCATCAGTACCTGTGGTTAAGCAACCAAATAAACTTCTAATGTAGGTGGATGTGCCTCTGGAGAATAGGAGATTTGAATTTAGCTTTTCATTTCTAACTTAGAATTCTAATCTGATTTTCTGCTTTGGTTCCTTGTACTTTGGATCACAGACAGAATTTTCACCTTCTCAGACTGCCACCTACAACTCTGCTGTTGAAGGAGCATTTTGTCTTTGCATATAGGTTGCATGCTTCTCTTCACTACGAGCTCAAGCATATGTTACCAAAGTGATATGCATTTGCTATGCCTAATTTGTGATCAAAAAGGCAAGAGGTTTTCTCAGTGAAAACTTCCAAGGAAAAAGGCCAAAACTCCTTCTCAGATAAGTTAGCTGAACCTTTGCCAGCCAACACATTACAATTCTGCTGACCTTGAATAAATGCAACAAAGGAAGGCTGTATGATATGTGTATTTTGGCAACTTCGGCTAGTTAGCTTGATTTTTATTGCAATTTGTGGATACTTAAGCTAGTCTTCCTAAAAAATGGACTGACTCTTTTAGAGAACATCACTATAGGAAAGACAGTTTGTGTAAACCAATTCCTTCCTGTTTATGTCTCTCATTGTTAAAATATTTTAACACAGTTTCAATTACACACCAAAATATCAATATATAACACTGCAATGATCCCCAAAGGTTTAAAGCTGTTGTGCTATTTACACATAGTAGCCACACTTTTTTCTTTTTGTTAGATGAATTTTAGGGCAGACTAGAGGCACTTTTTGTCTAAACAAAAGCTGAAAATAAAGGGAAGTGCTATTTAAGGCAAAACCTTAGATATCTTTTAGAAATCTCTTGTCCATCAAATCAAATACTATTTAATTGTAGCTTCATAACCATCTTGTCTTGAATTCAACAACAATGTACTATGTCACCTTTTGACTGGAATGTACAACTGGAAGTAACCTTGCTTTATTTCATTCATGCAGAGTTCTCAGAAATGGCACTTATGTTATTCAGTTGATTAGTTTGTGGGGCTGGAGGGTCAATGTATGGACATTCAGGTATACAAACCTATCCTAGGGCTGGAACAGAGGTAACAAGCTTTGCACTGTTCAGTATTAGTTTTTTTGTGTTTCTTCTCTGTGACACTGAAATGAGTATCACATTAGGATCAATTTTCCACTTCAGAGCAGTAGCTGAAGGATAGATAGAAAGCAGGAGGCATGGACTGCATGCAAGATGAGATGGATTAAGCCGGCAGGTTTTAGGAACCAGTGCATTTGAGTAGCTTGGGAACTATCCCTATTATTTCTATCAAATCTTGCTGTTAGCTTGCTTGCATCCTCACTGCAGTATGTTAAAAGATAAGTCTGTTTATGAGAATTTCTGTTTGGGGTTCTCAGTTGTAAAATGGAGCACGGTCATGAGGTGTATGTAGGGCTTTTTAATGTAGTATGTTTGGAACTATTATTGAAATAGGATTTCTGTTAGGTTGAGCTCTTACTTCTGAAATATAGTATTGACTTCTGTTTCTCTGCTAGAATGTGTTTGAGTCATCTGTCTGCTTTCTTTATGATATTGTTTACTAGGTAAAGCTATAGAGGGGCACTGTGGAGTTGAAAGTAGACATGGAAGTTGCTGGAGCTGGATCCACTGACACTATGGCAGGTGTCTAGTTATCTAATACTATCAGGGAGCCCTTGATGTTTTCAAGCATTTTTGCTGTTTTCTCCCTGCCACTCCAGTGTCAGGAACAGCATACATTTGGAAAATGTCTCATATACCTGAGGCCCTGACATAGTATGCAATGCCTGAGTATGTGCAGTTTGGTATTCTGGATACAGTGGTCAAAGGGATACCATCAGAATTTGTAAGGCTTTTGACAAAAACCAAATCTCATTCTAGAACCAGTTCCAAAAGGAGCTGGTTTTAAGGTTTCTTCTGCAAATAGCTATATGTTTTAAAGCCTGTGAATAGCTTGGTTATATTCTGTAGCACATCTGCTAGACCTGGAAATTACATCCAACTGTTAAATTATGAAATAAAGCTGTCATCAGAAGTATAACTCTGACTATAGGTGTCACAGTGCTGGTTTGCACCACCTGATGGTGAATAATCCCCAATTTTCAGGATTTGGATTCAGGGGACTGGAATTAAATTTGCTTCAAATCATGTCTGTGCAGAGGTAATTTTCAGTCCCTGGCCTCTTCAGCACTTCTGGGCACAAATTTTGTGCTATGAAGTCTCACCTCTGAGGAGTGACCCATCTGCTTTACCTGATAGACCTCAAGCTTTCACCACCTGCAGAACTTCTCAGTGGGGTCAGCCTCATACCCTTTCCCAGATCTCCATCTGGTGGCCGTTATGCCTCGTACCTCCCAAGTATTGCATGTCCTATGTAGTTGAACAAGTAGTCCTTTGACAGGTCTGCCTTTCTAGTAGGAGTGACTTGCACTGTGCAAGAAAACCAGCAAATGGTTACATGCTGTTCTGTGCCCAAACTTACTTCATCCATTGAGATGCTTTCCCCCAGCTTTGCACCACTGCTCTGACAGGACTCCTAGTCCCCTTTAGCTCAGTTACAATTCTGTCGCTCGTAACTTCTTCAGACCTTGCTTAGAATACACTATAGTGTGTAGTGCCCTTCAACTTTAGTTCCTCTGTGAATCAGTGGGTACTTTCTTCTTAACATGGGTTTTTCTTAGGCTTTTTATTCTTTAAATGTCCATGCAAAGACTTGCTTCTATGAAGGAAAATTCCACTTTTTTTTTCCCCCCCCCCATCCCTGTTGCAAAGCGGTGCAAAGAGTGAGTCTTGTAGGCTTTTACCTTGCCATTGTGTTTTAAATTATCCAGCATCATGGAAAATAAGGAATCATTAATGCAGGTCTGGAAGAGACATGACACCAGTCTTGATAAAACAGATAACTGCTTCCACATCCACTGCAGCTTTCAATAATACTTCAGTTTATAAAATCAGCCAAAAATCCTGTTTTGCAGTGGGCTTTCCAGATTGGTACAAGAAATTTTTTCATGGCTGCTACTGACAATAAGAGCAGTGCCATTCACAGTTTTGCTTTATTTTCCTAAACCTTATGGGTATCCAATATCCCTCAAGTTCAAGGGAGAAGGAACAAATTAATATGTAATTAGGCAGGTCATTCAAATCCCAAACAAACACAGCACTCCTTTTTTCTGATGGAACAAGATCTTAACTTAATCGGTCTCAATTCCCATGAGTCCTCTGCCTTAGAGTTGGATTTATTTTCCTATTCTTCTTGTGCTTTGCTGGGTGGAGATTTGCACCTGTCTCCGGAGACATTGTAGCAGGTAAGTCTAGAGGTGTGAGAAGGGACCAGAATTTCTGATCAGCTGGGCTTCTTGTAGCAAACATCTCTCAGGACAGCAGTTCCGCCTTCCCCAGCAATTTCTCAGGGAAAGTTGTGAAAAGAGAGATGTTTATTTGCACCTTTGTGTACAACAAGACTAATTTAAGAGATGAAAGAAGACTTGGTTTGATTCTGAGCTTCATGTTTAGGCAATTAGAGGGAGAGTTTGATCTTTCCCTCCCCTGTTCTGCAAACAGTCAGAGTTCTGTATCAGAGTTGCCTGGCAGGAGTGTGGTGTATGGTGAGGGTTGTTTCTTCAGTCAGCCTGTATGGCAGGTCTTGTTCTTATTTCTGCATTTGCCCATAGAGGGTAAAAGTCATCAGCTTTGCTTCTGTTGGTGGTACTCGGCAGTATTGCTTGTGCCATGACACCTCTTTGTCTGGCATGAAGCAAAGCATTGATGATCTATGCTCTGCTTGAAAAGACAAAAGTGTATCCCAGCTACTTCTTGTAGCCTTTGTTTTTTATACCAAGAGAACTGAGGAGAAACCCCAGTGTAGACCATCACCTTGAATGGGCAAAGTAATTAATGTTTAGATTTTTGCCTTTCAAGCTTCAGAGCTTCTCTAGGCCATCCTCTCAGAAGCAGAAGTCTGACCCAGAAAATTTATGCCCTTCTTTGCTTTCAGAACTGACTTTCTGATACAATAAAGCAAGTCTTGTTTGATCTTGGCTTGTGACCATTAAGAACTTATTATATCTAGCTGAGCTAGGAATAATTGAGCAGAGTGCAAGAATCCTGTTTTAGAAGCAGAAGTTGGTAACATTGCTTTTACAAAAACAACAGGAAACAGCTTTATGAATTCCTTCATGGAAGCTGAAAAGCTTCTCTGCATTTCTCAAACTATTGAGCTGGCTGAATAAGGGCAGACTCATTTGCCCATAGACAGAACATACCGGTGAATTTAATTAGCAACATTAGCTCTGTGCTGTTATGACTGGGAATCAAGGCATTGGCAATTTTGGGCAACAAAAATGAAAATGGCTTTGTTTCTGCCCTTTGATTCCTAGTTGGAAGGTGTGCTAGCTAAAGATCCACCTCAGTTGTATTTTGAAACCATGTAATGCCCACCCGTTTTTGGCCATTTAATAAGAACAGCTCTAGGTAGTTGGTTGTGGTTTTGAGTTTATTGCTCCAGAAGGCAGAATGCCTGGGGAAAGTAAGGCCAGCTGTAAGTGGATGCACGTGTTTCA
>VWZP01010309.1:731343-754576 GCA_013396995.1 Dicaeum eximium | reverse complement strand
GCTTTCCTGACGATTTAAGAAAATATGTCTCCGTAGGTGTGGGAATTCATGGAACAGGATAGAGATATTGTAGAGAAGACTTAGCTAGTCTTGAGTCGAGGTAATTCTGAAGAAAAGCATCTGTTTTTCATAAAGAGGATGCTGATGGTACAAAGTGAGGACCTCCTGTCCCACCTTGGCAAAGTGGACAGTTGGCTGACCTAGACACCAGGGTAGTGACTGAAATGCTAGCCTCCCACAATTTGTAAAGTACTCTGAGCACCCTCAGGAAATGGGTGGGTATCTCTTAAGCAGTTTGTTCAGAATCAAAGAGGTAATTACTTACCTTGTGCCATATCAAGTGAAGTTGAAGAGGGAGGTACCTTGAAGGTATCTCTGAATATACTGGTGACACATGAAGAAGAAAGTAGTGGCTACAGGTGTGTATTTTCTTAAAATGATGATTTTTCTTATGCCTGGTGTTACTGGTTGAACAGCAGTGGGGGCGTGGAGTAGGCAAGAGTACAGTTGCCCAAAATGCTGAAACCCAATCTTGGAACGTGATACCTGAATGCTTTCGGTTCTTGTCAGAATTGAGGTTAAAGGCTGTGGCGTAATTCAAACTTGTTGCTGTTTTTCCTCCAGTGCCTTACTGTCCCATACTGTTGTTCTTGACTAGCTTGCTTTGTTTCAGAGGCTGACCAAGCAGGAGTTCTGGCAGCTGGTGCACCAGAGCTATGGCTCTGAGCTGGGCCTGAACAGTGAAGAGATGGAGAGCTTCCACTCATCGTCTGAGGACAACGGGCAGTCTCGGTAAGTAGAGGCTGTACAGCCTATTGAAACACCTGGGTAGAAGCAGTGTCCTCTTTCTTAGAAACTCAGTTTCTGAAGAGCTGCTGTAGCCTTACCAGAATGGTTGAGCCTGTAGTAAAAGGACGCAAAGGTCTGAACTGCATAGACTGAGTATGCATAAAAACTTAACTGTGAATTTTCTAAGATTGTAGCAGTGCAGCTGAGGCCCCTTAGAAGAGGAGAGAGGAAGACCTTGTTCTCTCTGGATTTGCTTGGGGACCAGCATAGGGTAGCTTAAATAGCAGCCTTTTCACATGATGGTGCCTAGTCAGCACCTCTATGCCCTTAAACAGTTTGGAAGGTTTGAATAGAATGGAGCTATATTATGGTTCAGACACTTTTTTCTTCCCTTCTGTGGAGACTGAAATACTTGTTTTGCCTTGTTCTCCTGATATCTGAGGTCTTAGCTTATTTTTGTATTGTCCTCAGCTTGAATTAAGAAACAGGAGTGATAATATAAGAAGCTGGAATAATTGTAATAATAATGATGTGGTTTTTTGAAAGAGCTGCCTTGATTTTTTTGAAAAAATGTCAAGTGATTTATGACCTGCTGGTGTCAATCTAATAATATCACTTTACATATCTCTATGTAAATAAGTATGACTCTACAAAACTGAACAATGTAATTTATGTCCCTTCAATTCTGTGTTATCTGAGTACATTTAGGAGAAAAATGTCTTGAGTTCAGGCTTCAAAAGATGTTCTATTAAATATTTTCTGAATTTTTTTTTTGTTTGATTGGTTTGGTTTTTGTTTTGCGTTTGCTTGATTTTTTGGCTTTTTTGTTATGTTTTGGTTTTTTTCTGTTAAAAAGTCACAATTTTGCAACTTTGGAATGAATGATGCAGGAAAAAAATTATTTTCTGGCANGCCGCCGCGGGGGCAAGGGGCCAGCGGGACCCCCGTGGGGCCCGGCCCGGCGGTGACGGCCGAGATTGGCTCTGTCCCGCCCCGGCCGGCGGCGGCAGCCGGGAAAGGCGCTGCCCTGGCCCCGANAAAAAAATTATTTTCTGGCATTTTCTTAACAAATTTTCTTTCCAAATTTGTTGTAAGCTGTGTTTTCTCATTTCCCATGGCACTTACTTTCTTGGTTTTATTAACATTATGATCTGAACCTGAATGTTCTGAGAGGTGGCTGAAATGAGCGAAGTGGTTCGATATTAATGAGCTGTATGTGGGCAGAATGATTTGGTAGTTTTTAATGTTATCTGAACAACCATGTTTTCCATGCAAAAATCACATGAGACGCTTTCTCGGATTTCTCAGCGCTTCTATCTCCAAAGATATCTTCCTTTTTGGTTTGGACAGATCCAGCATTTGTGATGATTCTGGAGAAAGGGATGAGAAACTACCCAAAATGATTGGTTTAGTTCGTGAGCCCACGCTTCAAACAGAAGGAGAGTCACTCAACAGACACATGTTGCCAGGAGTAAGTGCTGACACAGCCTTTCTTGCTGTTTGTAGCTGATAAGCATATGTGCTAAACTTGTATATCTGTAAGCATAGGATGAATGGAGATTGTAACTTCCAAAGAAGCCTTTGAGAAGTCAAGAATGTTTCTTAAATTTGAAAATGAGCAAAATGCTGTGCAAGAGAATATTGTTGGTATGAGCTTTAGCAGTGCTCTGTCACTAAGTTGCTGCACAGCATGGCTACAATGCTGAGGCTTATGCCCTGGTCTGTTTTTTGTTTGTCCTTTAAAAACAAAATTTCTTGGTTTTTCATATCCAATTCCCAGGGGCACCATATTTGTGTTTTATCCAAGTGCTTTTTGAAAGTAATGCCTTTTTCACTTCCAGTGCTTTCTTGCTTGTGCTATTTGTCATTTAAAAAAATACTGCCTCTTATATTACTGTCTCTCTTATTCATAAGGCTTATTAAAGGGTAGTTACGCTTTATCATCCTTGCCTTCAATGGTCAATTAGGCTGCTGTTGTGAATATATGAAACCTTTTTTTAATGCCTCAGAAGGAAGGGCAAAACCCCCACACTTGCTATAATAAGGATGAATTTTACCTTGATGCCTTGGGTTAGTACAACTGAACAAGCATGAATGCCTCACTTGTGTTAAATCATGTTATATGAATTTGTGACTGTGTTTGGCTGGTGTGAACAGCAAGTGCATTACTAGTGATATCTGAGATGGGCACAGTGTCTAGCACAGTTACTGAGGCTCCTGTGTGCAGCTGCAGTCCTAAAAAGTTGCAGGTATTTTCTCTTGGTTATTAGCTATCCCAAAGGTCTTGGAAAAGAAAATAAACCACTAATGCATTTTTTATAAGCTTCACTAGGGTTGGGTACTTAATTGCCAGTTTTGCTTTGGAGAATATAGGGAAGGAAGAAAGGAGATTATTTGAATAGTTTTTACTACCTACCTTGTAAATCTTCTGGCTTTTGTCACTTCTTAAAACTGATCTGGAGGTTAAGTAGGATTTAAATAGTTTTTCCAAAATCCAAGTTAATGGCTACAGACTCATATCCAGCAAAGAATATTGGTGTTTCTCAGATGTTAAAAGCGTAGTTGCTTGAGTGATGGGTATTCCTTAGGAAACTCTAACAGTATAAAATTACTTTTTTGTGCAGTTGTAAGGGAGGCCTGAGAGGACTGGGGATGCTGCTGAAATTTGGGCTGTTTGGGATAACTAAAAATCTATGTAGGTAGCCTTAGTTTGCACTTGTAAGTCTTATTTGCGCAAGAACAAGCCATTTAAAAATAATTGCTGTGTCTGGAAAAGAAGCCACGCCCCAAGATGTCTCTTGCAGGTGCGAAATCTAATTTGGCATCTTGGTAAGGAAGGATGCCTGGGGATTTAGTGTGTAAAAATGCTAGAATTCTGCCTTGAATAAACTGCCTCTGAAAAGTCTTTTAATTATAGTATGAAAGTGCAGTCTTGATAAATATGTAACCAAACTGTTTAGTTTACTGTTTCAGGGTAGCTGAAATGCACGATGATTTTGTTTAGCGGTATGTGTCACTTGGCATTACTCAAGAATATCCATGCTCTCTCCACAGCCCCAGGATTGCAATATATTTTGTAGAACCACAAGGTCAGTAGGAGGAGGCAGTAGTGCTTAGAATGTATTTATCAGAAGCCATCACTGTGGTGACACAAAGCACACTTAACCACCTTCCAAAGACTGGAGGGAAACAGGCTTGAACTCCCATTTACTGCTCTGATAGACAAAGTAAGTCCCAAAGCTCTCATAAGAGGAAGATCGGAATAGTGGAGGGGTTGGGTCTAGAGTTTGGCCCATTGTTAAGTAAATATTGCTAATGGCTGTCTGTAGTTGATTGAGCCAAGTCTAGGTGGAACACCAGTCATGGCTTACCTGCCTCTCACTACATGTGAATGTGGGAGCCACCTTGTTGCCTGCTTTTGCAACCATCCTCCCCTTGTAGGAAGGCCTTCCAGTCCCAGATCTTGCTGTTCACAGGCTGAAAACAAAAAAACCCTTGGCACAGAGCTTAGCAGTACTGGACTAGCTCAGGAAATAAATGTACAATAGAGAAAAAATTATACATCTTTAATTCCAGCTGACAGATCTTAAAATCTTTATTCTTTAGTGTGGAAAAAAAACTGCAAACCAACCCAAAACACCATGCAACCTGTGTTAAACTCTATCAGTTATTACAAAAGCCCCAGCCTGAATCTCTTCTTCCATGACATCATGTAAAGGCTTTTTTTGTAGGAGGTGTTGCTTTTGTCTTGACTTGAGCCTGGCTGTCCTGCTCTGCTCATGGCATAGTGGGGCTGCTCTTGCACTCCTGGTGGGAGCCCCACTTCACTAGATCCCTGATTGTTGTCATAATGCTATGAGAGTGCCCTGGGTTTGTGCTGGATCAGTGTGTCAATTTTTAGGCTGTTCTGTCACAACTAGCTCCTTTTGGATTTCCATATGAATTAGTATTTTGATATTTAATGTTGGTTCTGTCCCAAATCCTGTTATGTGACTGAGTATAACTTACATGGCAGCTTCTCTCAATAGGAGCATTTGTTAACTGATCTCTTTTTCTGATTCAGTCTTCTGTTTTCATTTTTTGACCCTGAATAAGTACTTTTGTCTGCTTATACTGCAGTCAGATTTATGCTTGTCTCTGTATGCTTCCAGCCACCCACCTCCTAATAGCCCTTGGTTGCACAAAAAAAGTAACAGGTTTTTATTTTGAAAAAAAAACGAAGTACAGGAAATATGTGATGACTTTTCAAGCGGTGTATGCTTTTGCTTTCTTGAGTCAATGCTGAATAATCTTTAGGGATGATGTTTTGGAGATGAATCGGAACAACTCAGTTGAGGAGGCCTGATTATATTTACTATGGTCCATGCCCTGCTCTTCTGAGGGCTGTGCTGCTCTTGATCCCAGATGTTCCACTGGTGGCAGTGGGGCCTTGAGGAGAGGTTTAGAAGGAAAACTGATTCAAATCTGGTAGCCAAGCTTTTTGGGTGGCATTTTGAGATACACAAACTTTGTCCATACAGTTTCCCTGGAGATTACATCTTTAAGTGTGCAATGGCATATATGCTTAGCTGACAGCTCTTATGTAAGGTTAAGAGCTGCATCATTGATTCAGTGACTGATGTTCAGGGGGATTTCCTTCCTGCTTATATATTGGTGATGGCAGATGATACTCCATTGCTTTATTTGTGAGAATTAATATTTTATAGGTAGGATGGCTCTAAACAGTATTTTAAAACTTCTTTTTTCAAAGGGTGGTGGCATCCTACAAAATAAGAACTTTTCAAATATGTAATTGGGATAATCTAATCTTGCTGAAAGAGAAGGGCGCCCTGCCTGTTTCATTGTGCTTCCCCTCTGCGTTGTTGGACCCATGCTAAACTGTTAAAAAAAACTGACCTGATGAATATGAAGTGGATCTGTGTAAGGTTAATGAATTTATAAATGCTAATGTTGAAGCAGGGAAGGGGTCCAAACTGTGCAGATGGGTGCAAGGGGACTGTCCCCTTTAAGGGAGCTCTTGGTACCAGCAGTACATACAAGTAAGTCTGTTCCTTGTTACCAGGGTTTAGTAAAATCTTTAAATAAAGGGAAGAGAGGTTGGCTGGGGTAGAGGAACAAGGGGGAAATTAGCACTTGACTGTGTGGTAATTGATCAGGTAGAACTTGTCTTATTTTGTATGTAAGTAAGTATGTATGTTACTTTGTATGTACTGTCTTTTTTTCTAGTAATTTTTTTTAAGTGGTCTTTGATTACTCATATTTTTTCCTCACTTGGTTGTTTCAGGTGGAGGAGTCCCCAAGTGAGAAGCAAATAAAGAGTCCTCTTCCATCTTCAGAAAGAAAACCTGCTAAGCTAGTTAGGAGCAGGTCTTTAGAAAAGTCCTTGGACCTTAATGAGAATGAAAATATTCCAGAGAAGAGCAGTGCTTCAGATAGTGAAGAAGGTAAATCTCTCAACAGTTGGGATCTGTAAGACAACATGACTTTGGTGTTCCATCTCACTTGTAGAGACAGAGAACTTTCTGATCTTATGAAACTTGTTTGCTTATTTGTTTCACAGAATTGCAGCAAAAGAATTTTTTATATTGGTTTCTGTGGAGAAAAAAAGTTGTTGGGTGTTTAGAATGAAAACAAAGAAACTGTGGTTTTCTTTCTCTCTTTTGGTGGGTAGAGAGTTGCCAACAGCTTAAACTAAAAGTTTCTTGACAGTGGGGTGGTGCTAATTTCAAAGATGTTTCTTTCCTTTGTTTGCATTTCTTGGAAACTGAGGGGAAACATTTCAGGCTGTTCTTAAGTTTCTGAAAGATTCCCCCCAACCCCCCACTTCTTTACACTTATACTTTCTTAAGGCTTATGGGCTTCATTATTATTGGTGGAGTAAGCTGAGGAACTTATTTAAAAGCCCAGGGTTTCAGGAAAGTATTGTGCATATTCTGAATCTGATGTGAAGATGAAAAATCTTAATGGATATCTTGCAGTGGATTACACTCTCTGTGCTGACAGTATCTTAATGGATCTTAATATACCAACCCCATAATTCATATCTCATTGCCCAGTACAAGACAGAAGAAACTCGGGTACCTCGATAACAGACTTGTGCTGAGGTCTGTGGGTGCTTGTCTTGTGGTCCTACAGTAGCCTTTGACAAGTTCTCACTTTCTGTGGTGAGATTTTCACTTACCCTGGGGAAGTTTTCTGTGCCAAAAGGCTGTAGTTGTTCGGACAGCTCATTGAACTTTGGTGGGTATTCTGCAATATCTGAATCTTGGATTCTGTAAGCGCCTTTAAAGCAAAGTGTGCACATCCTGTATTGGTTCCAAGGTTATATGGTGGTGAGAAAAAAGACAGAAAACCCCAACAGTAGTACTGTGCTCAGTAGTAGCTGTATATTTCTTTCATGTGCAAAGAGAACTTACTTCATCACTGTTGGCAGGAATAGAACAGTTTAGTTAATTGAAGCCAGTTCTTAAGCTCACTGAGAAATTTTGTGTCTTGTCATTTCGGAGTTGACAACTGAAGTTGTTTGCAGGTGTCATTACATGGGGATTGTTGAGGTGACCAGGAAAGCTTTCAAAGTTATGGATTGAGTTGGCTGCCTTCAAGTTGTGATTTTTGCCTAGGGATATGCTTATATTCAATTAACTTTGCTGTTGCCCCCACATACTGTTTCTGTGTTGGCTTGACTTCAGATTCAACTCAATGCATGTCAGGCATTATCATTTTTATGAATATACCTACTTGGATAGGCTGTTGTTTATGCCATACTCCTACATACTTAACAAGCTTCACAAATTTATTTACTCTTACTGATGTATCTCTTAGAGCAGCAGAAAGTTCTGGCCTTTGGATGTTTTAGATATTTTGCAGCTTTCCTATCTTTCTATTACCAATCTCTCTTCTGTCTCTGGATTTTATTTTTTATGGCAAAGGTCTCCAGTGAAACTGATTAAAAAGTAGTCCTGTTGTCTTTCCTGCTGCTAGTTGCCTAAACGGTAGCAGTAAATATTCCCTGTCATGCCTGCATTAGTGATGTTGAATAAATAGAGGAATATTAAACTGGAGATGTCTCTTTAATAAAAAGACAACTGACTTAATGCTGCTTTTCTTATTTCTCTTCACTTCCCCAAGACTAGTCTTTTTTTATTCAGAGCAGGATTTTCTAGACTCACAACATTAATCTTTTCTCTCAGAATCTTCATGCTTAGAATTTTTTTCTTCTGTTTCTCTGTCTGTTTTCTGTTGCAGTTGCCCCACACTCTTAGAAGGTGAATTCCTTCATGCAAATGAAACTAGCTTTCCTACATGGCAAAGGTTTACCCATGCGATTAATTTCTCTTGTGTCCTCTGGCTCATACTCAGGCTGCCCATGGAGGTGTCCTGGCAAATAAGGTGAGGGGCAAGCTCAAGACTGTTGTTCTTCCCAACGTTAATTCCCTTGTCCTAAGCAGTTCTCACCTTGTGGATGGAGGGATCTGCATCCCACTGTGCACCACTGGCCTATTGACCTGCATTTTGGTGGTTTTGTCCAGTTTTGTAAATCAGAGTATAAATCCTGAGCCATGACAAACTTTTGGTTAAACTAAATATTAATATCTGTGGCCTTAATTCTGAATTTCAGAAAACAGATTTTAGTTCAAGCATAGAATACATGTTTCCAACACAGGGCCAAGAGATCTTTATAATTTCCTCAAGACCTTTTAGTATGTAGGGCAGTTTGTTTGTTCGTTTGTTTTCAGTGACCATGTTCAACAACACAAAATACTTCAAAGAAAGAAGGGGGAAGCAGGATATTGGAAAAACAGTATTTTCTGCTAGAAGGCTCTACTGTTTACAGGAAGATCACACATTTCTGTTCTCCTTGTGTAGCATGACAGACTTAGTGTCTTTCTGTGTGTACTAATAACCACCTTATATGTGTGATCTGCAGGAGAGCATAACTGCCTGCACCGTGGTGCTGTAAGAGGGGCACAGCAGAGGCTTGACTGCTTGCAGATAGTGGTATATAGGGCATATAGGGTTTGAAATACAGGGTATCTGAAATTAGGTTCAGCCCCCTGTGTTAGTTGTCCGCCTCCCCCTCCCTCCCCGATACAAAATTTTGGATATGCATTGTATGTCAGGAAGAGTAGCCTTGCTATTTTATTGGCATTTTAATCAAAATAATGCAAGGATATATTTTGTTCAAAAACAAAATTTACTTTGGGGTTTGGTGGATATATGTTTTAAGTCACTGGAAGGCAAAAGGTGGTGGGTGTTTTTTTATCTTGTGAACTAGAAAAAGCTAGCATTGTGACAATACTTGGTAGCTCCCCAAGATAATTCTCTATTAAAGTATAGAAGAGTTCTCTGAAAATGGTTAATACTACTGGTAGTCTTTAAATAGATGATGCCTGGAACGTGTTCGCTTCTAGGAATTGCTTTTATTCACTTGATTTCAGGTGTATTTGGTTAAAAGCTTCTACCTACATATCTTTCATGCAGCCTGTAATTTTTCCCCATCCCCAGCAGTATAGAAATGTTCAACAGTGCCAAGATTTGCAACATACTTCTTAAAAATCCTGATCCTCCCCCAGCTCTGTGGAGGGGAAAAATCAACCTTCTTAATAATTTGTTTGATAGCCTCTGCTCTTATCGGTTCAGCTTTCTTAATTTGCTTGTGGTATGTGTTTAGGTTTTTGCTGGTGGTTGTGGAGGGGAATTTTAATAACAATGTTTTTCTTACTGCCCCCTCCCTCCCCCCTTTTCTGTCTCTTTTTTTGCATTGCAGATGTCTTTAGACCTCTGCCATTCCTGCTGCATAATGGTATTATATTCAAACATTATTTCACAGCTTGCCTTGCAGTGATGA
The DNA here is from genome assembly GCA_013396995.1 of Dicaeum eximium. Classification (NCBI taxonomy): domain Eukaryota; kingdom Metazoa; phylum Chordata; class Aves; order Passeriformes; family Dicaeidae; genus Dicaeum; species Dicaeum eximium. The sequence continues at coordinate 744,939 of VWZP01010309.1, read as the reverse complement.
AAATGACCTTATGAAGTGCAAGGCAGTAGTGGAGGAGGGAATAAACCTGCTGTTGTTAGGCTGAACAAGAACACTCCGGGTAATATGTTTACTTCTGTGTTTTTGGGTCCCTAGGGATCCTTACCTAAAGTCAGAATAATCTTGTGTTGTTTTAGAAGACAGCTCCAATTCAGCTATAAATGTATTCAGGTTAAGAGAGTTAGTGTTAATAATTGTATGCTGCTGAGGGGTTAGAACAGCACTGAAAGTGAAGGAGTTAGACTGATATCTCTGTATTTGCACAAAACATTTTGTTAATAAAGAGGATTCCAAGCCTGTCTTCGGTAAAATGCTTCAGTTGCCTTACTGTTATGAAAAGCAAAGGCAGATACAAGTTTACCTGTGTGAGTTAAAACAAATGACAGTAGACAAAAGTGCAATTTCACTTGTAGCAGAGTTAAGTGGTTAAAGCTTCCTGTTCTGTTCAAATTGCAAGTGTATAAAGTATACACTTATTCATTGCTACACCTCTGTGTGCTCACTGCTTCGTCTAGGATTTCTACAAATAAGTTTTGAGACGCCCAGATGGAAGTGACTTGAAGCTTGTCAAGCTCTTGGTGTATCCTGCTACTTGGTTCCACAGATGTGGAACTCACAACAGCATTTATACATACATGCACCTTCCAGACTCATTGTTCAAAAAGTTTACGGTTTTTTTGGAGAACAGCTGTTTGAATCCTAGCATCTAAAGTAGCTGAATGGGCCTGATATGTAAACCCAGGTTTAGCTTGGATTTTCTGAAAATTACTGCTGTATATGCTAACATTTAAAAAAAACCCCCTTTGTTTCTTCCAAGAGCTGAGAAGGATTGTAAGTAAAAAACATTTCTCAATAGATACTCATGCACTTGGCACTTCATTGACTATTCCTTATTAGAGACATGACTACATAGAGGTAGTGTAGGTATTAGCTTATGGCAAGTTTTGTATAGACCTGTGGATGCTTTTTCTTCAGACTCACTAGAAAGAGGACAGACTCAGAGTAATAGAGCTTGGTAGCAGGATCTGCACCTTAAGGTAATAAAGCATGGACTTTGTGCATATCACAAGTTGCCCTGGCTTACCAAATTACCTTGCATCAGCAGAAAAATAGTAGCTGTCCTCAAGCATTTCAAGTGAACATGAAGTTGAGTTGTTTAGCTCAGGCTCACTGGGGCAGAGGTAACTTGTGTTATCTTGTGTTCGCTAAGACATATACAAATAGCTGACAAAGCTGATCTGATGCTTATCTGGTGACTTGATCATGTGTCTGGGTGTCTTTATTTTTTAAGTGGTAGCAGATTCCTTGGGCACGTCAACATCCAGTTGAGTAACACTCAACCACAGTAACTAGGTTTGAATTGCCTGGTATCTGATGCCATGCTAACTGATGTACAGTAGGCAGGAGGGTGGGGGATGTCAGCATCAGTGTCTGAAACTTCTGTCTCTTAGCAAAAGAGAGGATGTGATGATCTCTCTGAAAGGAGAGATCTGTAATGTTGAGGCCTTGTTAAATAAAGTTAAACGTACAGTTCACTTGGCCTGCCTTTTGTTAGAGTTAGATTCAGCTGGGAGAGGAAATACAGGGAGTATAAGCTGAAAACTCAGGCTGAATTTCTGGCTTCCTGCAGAATGTTTCAGTGCAGCAGAATTCATATTCTACATGTAATGACTGTGTATTGACTGGTTAAATAGGCCTCTTGAAATGTGTGTTTGCTTTCTGTCCCATCTCATAATTGTGTGGAATTACAATTGCATAAGCAGAACACGGCATGGAGAGGAAGTCAATCTCTTGTGCAAGCAGAAAAATGCGGCACTCACGCTTCACTTTTGGGGTTCTGCTTTGAAGCCTGATGAGATCAAGGAGAGCTTTTTTGGAGGCAGATGTTTTAACAGGTTTCTAGCAGGCTAGGAGCAGCGCTAGAGAGGAAGTCTGCTCAGTCAGAACTGGGTTTCATTTGGGACTGCTGTGGTTGTTCAGTTGGTGCATTTACCTTATCAATACTGACTGCTGCCAAGCCAGTAATATTTGAAGTGCTGTAACTTTAGCCTGCAGGTAGCTAGTGAACTACAGCGTGGTATTCAGGCTACCTTTGCATTCGTGGCTGGCACTGGCCTTTCCGAGCCCCAAGCATTTGTTTCGGTTGAAAGGCTGGCCATCCTGACTTGTCTGTCTGCTGCAAGATTTGCTTTTGGGCTTCATGTTTCATTTTAGTGATGTGTGGTGGGGGGGCGGCTTGTTTGTCTTGCTGGAAATTATAGTTTAGGATTGACTTTTTTCTAAAGCATAAGCAGATTGAGTTGGGATTGGCACAGGAAACTGCTTGCCCTCCAGGACTGTAGTTCTATCCCTTATCTCTTGCAAGCGTGGCTGAGATAAACCACAAAGCTGAGTCATGCCAGCAACCACCAAGAAGCAGAAATAGCAAAGATCAGTGCTGCAGCCACAGAATGCCACTGGGGTGCTCGGTGGCTTTGAAATAGATGATGGCATTTGGGCATTTTTGGGGACTGCAAAATGGAGCAGGGTATCCCTTGTGTTCCTGTTCAGTAGGTATGGAGGAAAGAACTGTTTGGGAGTCTACCTGGTCCCTTAGGGGGCACTACCAGTATTACAAATGTTAGGAGCAGAATTCTGAAACCAGCCACAAGAAGAAAACTTCTGGTTTTGCTGTCCTTCTTGCTGGTCTTTTGTACAATAGACACACATATTCATGAAAATTATGCTAACTTTCTTTCCCCAATGTTTCTTACAGGATTAGCAGAATACTGAAGGCAAAATTAAAGGGATGGTACCTTTTGCTGTTAATTTATCAATTTGCGTGGGGAAGTGGTGGTAGTGGTGTGTATTTGAAAATCATCTCTGGACTTTGTTCCTGAAGGCAACATTACTGGGATTCTGAGAGCGAGAAACAAATGCCGATGCAAGCTTGTGAAGGATTTAAGCTGTAATAAAGCCTGGAATGCTATAAGGGTTCTTCATAATACTGTTCTTAACCTGATCTCTCTGTCTTTCTTAGCAGTGAAGGAGACTGTCTCTGACAATGATCTCTATGGCAGACTTTTTATAAACAGAGTTTTCCACATCACTGCAGACAAGATGTTCGAAATCCTTTTCACCAATTCTCACTTCATGCAGAGGTTTCTTAATTCCAGGAGTATAGTAGGTAATAACCTCTTCTCTCTTCTGTCTTTTACAAGCTACCCTGAGAATTTTTACCTCTGAGAATTGCTAAATAGGGCTAAGTTGAATTTTAGGTTTCTTCTTGCTTTAAAAGAATTTTTAAGCTTTAAAGTTTCACTATGGGAGAGGATATTTAAAGCTAGACTATTGTTTCCCTAGGTATGTACATTTTGGACTAAAAACCCAATTTCAGTGCACTACAAAACTGCACCTTAATGCCTGAATTTTGACTAGGTTACTAAGTTGATGCATTCTGTGGGGTATTTCTGATTACATTGTGTCCCAGAAATAGTGAAATTTGTATGGCTGGTACACAGGCAAAATTCATTGCATCCTCCTAAATGATACTCACAGGCTTTAATTTTCTGGATGAGTAGATTTTATTCACTGAGACCATAAGAACAGAAAATTAAGTCAAAAAGGGTAATATTTATTCAATGTCAGCTTGGAAGGCAAAGTGGCAAACGCTTTTTATAATGCTAAGTGAATCTATTCAACTTTAAGCAAATGGGAAATAACATATTTTCATTTAATTCCTTAATCTTTTCTCCACCCTGTTGCAGTAGATTCAGGCTCAGCTATTCAGGGCTTCACCTGAATAACTTAGTGAGGTGAATAATTCTGGAAAAACCCCACAATTATTTGGAATCAGTTCTGTCTTTCCCCCTACTCCTGTTCTCAAACTGTTAAGACAAGATAGGGCAGAGATAATACCCTTCAGGTCATTTTTATTTGAGATTTTGCATAATTTCTCATCTAGATGCTGTATCAACCCCTTGGAATAGAGACTCCAATGGCAATCAGTTGAGGACTTTGACGTACACTGTAACGATTAACAATCCACTCTGTGGGAAGTTCACCACTGCAACTGAAAAGCAGGTACTGTGTGCATGTGTGTGTCTGTCTGGTGCCCTTTAAAGCAAGGGGCAGGTCAGCTCTGTGGTCTGTCAGAGTTCTGACTGTGGTTTGAAGTTCAGTGAAGTGAATGTGCATCTGCAGTTTAAACAGAGCATCTCTCAGGGTGGCTTGCTGTGTCTCTCACCATTACTGAGCCAATGCTTATTAAATTAGAGAGCCTTTCTACCTTTACAGATGGCTGTTAACTCCCACAAAACTTGTGGGGAAAAGTATTAACATCTCTTAGGAACATGGGGGTTAAAAGGTGCAATTAAAGGCTTTCAGTGTCCACTTCTGGCCTCCCCAGTATGAGAGGTGAAGAGCCTAACAAAGGGCCACTAAGATAATGAAGGGACTGGAGCATCCTATGTGAGAAATGGCTGAGAGCTGGAAATGTTCAGCCCAGACAAGAGAAGACTCAGGGTGACTGAGCAGTGGAACAGGTCGTCCATAGAGGTTGTGGTACCTCCTTCCTTGGACGTATTGGAAAGCCACCTGGACATGGTCCTGGGCAAGCAACTCTAGATAGTCCTGCCTGAGTTCTTGGACAAGAAAAGCACCAGAGGTGCCTTCCAATCTCAACCCATTTGCAGTTCTGCTTTGGGAAAGGTCTCAGAAGAGCTGTGGTCATGAGGCAGTGGCCAGCCTTGCATCTGGGACTTGAGGAGACAGTGGGGAAATCCTGCTGCTGCTGGCTCTAGCAGGAGGCATCTTCTCTTTTCCCACCCCACCTATACTTGATATTCTTAACTGGTTTTATAGTAGTTCTTCAGGCTTCCTCTCTCCTTGAGTTCACTTGAAGTTGATTGATCCAGCCTAAGGAACTCAGGCTGAAAGGGGGTGGGGGAAATTTATGTACTGTGAATATACCTTCTTAATTTTATTTTAATTTATGATAGATCCTGCATAAGCAGAGCCAGAAAGGTCAGTCTTACCAGGTGGATGCTGAGGTACTGACCCATGACGTCCCCTACCACGATTATTTCTACACTGTGAACAGATACTGCATCAGCCGCACGTCCAGTCAGAAGTGCCGGTTACGGTGAGCCTGGCTGCTGCACGGGGCAGGGCAGAAGCCATGGCAGGGATGTTCTGAGTTGATGATCAGTTAAAGATCTGCCAGCATCACAGAGAGTGTTGGGTTCTCTTCTGAAAAATAAGCTTAGTTTATTTCTTGTCACATAAGCTGTGTGTAAGCTGTGGTTGGATCTCATTAATGCAGTGAGAAATTAACTGAGATGTTGACTCTGAGGTACAGAACTCATCTCCAAGACTGAACTGGGTCCTGACCAGCTTTGTGTTTTTGAGTGCAGCTGTGTGAGTGGGAGAAATTGGAAAAAATGGAGATGTTTTATTAGAAGGTTTGCCAGACATCCTTGCTAAGGGTCTGCAGAGGAGAAAGGTTTCACAGGAATGTGCAGGGAAGATAGAATGTACCTAGTTTTGCAAGGAGGGTACTCGAGTGAACTCTGTCTAGATATGGAATTTCCTCTCCCATTTGTTGAAAACATTGGAAGTGGTGCTGTCTTTAGTAAGAGCTTTTATCTCAGACTTAATCAGTACTCAGGAAAGGTTAGCAAGCCTGGATTCTATTCTGGCTAATCTCAGGCTACAAAACTACTGAGAACTTCCTCTCTATTGGGAGAAGAAGGGAAGGAAGGTCCGTGAAAGACTGCTTTGGATTTTTTTTTTGAGTGAATCACTGTATGTCTTTGAGACCTAGACTTGTTTTTTCTGAGACATACAACACCCCTAGGATAGAGCAAAAAAGCTAGGTATACATGGTGCACAGAGCTTACATGTATAGAACAGAAGGCACATGGTGGTGTTACAGCTGGCCTTATTAAACTGTGCTTAAAATGGCTCAAACTCTATTTGAAAGGAATTATTTTGTTATACCATACACAGTGGGCGTACATTGATTTGGAAGATTACTTAAAAAGTTGAAAAAAGTGTATTCTAGGATGGTCAGTGTTCTTGACTGAAATCAAGGACTTTGTCCTTTATGAATAGCTTTGGGATTCACTCAGTTATTAGAAGCATCCCTCTGACAGATTCTAATCCAATTAATTTTTATTCTGGAAGCAGTATTGATTAGCTTGACCTGAGGAATGCACAGTAGGAATGTAATTTTCCCCTCTGTCATGCTCACAGAAAGACAGATTTTAATTTCTGTCTGCTCAGGGTAGGATGTGAGCACTTGATGTATGAGTTGTGATAAAGAATTTCACCTTCTGCTATTGTAGTGCCCATGTAATCATGTGTACACATACAAAGTAAAAATAATGAGTTTATTATCTGGAAGCCTGAATCCTATTTTAAATGTGTATTAAAATGAGAATGCTTAGGAGGGTAGAAATCATCTGGTTGTCTGAGTTTGAAGGAAAACATTCCAAAATGTTTCCCATAATTGGGATATTTAGATTTTGACGCTTTAGCTAGAGATGTTGTCTTTGCTACTGTCTGTCTCTTGTGTTTTTCAATGAAAGTGCTGCCCAGCTGGAGAGCTGTGGCAGTTCCAGTTGGTATTGCAGATTTTAGACATAAGCTGCAGGCCTGCCTCTGATAAGAGATTTCTGCTATCACTGTGCTGCCTAGAAGGGCACTTTTCCATTATTGCGTTCTGTTTGCTAGGGTTTCTGCAGAAGTGAAGTACAAAAAACAGCCTTGGGGCCTTGTCAAGTCTGTAATTGAGAAGAATACGTGGGGAGGAATACAGGAAAACTTCAAACAGCTTGGTGAGGCATGTTTGTCTTTGTACTGGAGTAAGGAGGCTACCTTCGCTATGCATGTTTTTGTGTCTGTCAAACCTGGCTCCTCGAAGAATGGCTTGAAAAAAAAAGCAACACCTAAGCAGTCTTAAAGACAAAATTTCCTGTCAATGTATCTGCCAGTTCCAGAGTATGAAAGAAGCCTTGTGGCTAATAAGGGGCTCTTGGATACCTGGCCATAATTACTTTCAGAAGGAAGCATGAGGAGCAGCAGGAAAGCTGTTATTCTCAACTGCATGTGCGTATCTCTAAGAATTTCCTTGACTGTGCAAATGAGAAGAGAAGCAGTGGCACTTGGCAGGCTCCATGAATGTCTGTTCACAGCCTGGTCAGCCACTGCTGCAGGTTCACAGTCTAACTCAATTTCTAGTTTCTCAGTTTCTAGTCTGAGTCTAACAGTGTCTTGCCATGCTCTTCCAGCTGCTGTCTGGCATAGCATTGAACAATCCTGCCTGGGCTGAGTGTTGTACCACCTCTGCAGAGTGTTCCAAGTGCCCTCTAGAAAACAGAACAGGGGTGGAGGTCAGGGTGTAGTTTGCCAATTGCCTGCTTTAAGTTCACGTACTGGAAGGTGTACTTGTTCCTCTCACTGCCACCTTGCATATCTCACGATTTGTCTTCTGCCTTCTTTTTGACCGTTTCGTACCTTGTTTTTTTTTCACTGCAGAATCAGATCTCCTAATGGAGGAATATGCAATTAATCAATCCATAGAAGACTCTGGGAAATTACTTGCTTTGAGACGAAGGCGACGCACTTTACACCGGGGTTTGGCAGAATCTCTTCCCAAGCGCTCTTCCCAACATTCCTCTGGTGACATGGGAGTGGAGTCCCAGGGCAGCTTAATAGGTAGGAATTTTTTATATCAAGTGTTTTCCAAAAGGTATGTTCAAGAAAGCATAACTCTTAAAATAGTGCAAGAGTAGCACTTGTGTATATCTTACACTTGTATGTGATAGCAAATGCTTTAACAAGTTCAACCTTCAATCTTGCATAAAGTAGATTTGGAGCATGCATGATCACTTTTACCATGAGTATCTCATGAAATTAAGCCTAGTATCACCTTAAAACAAACAAAAATCAACCGAAATCTTAAATACTGCTCTGTATCTACAAAGGTTTGAAAATGAGATTGGATCAGGAAAAGAAAACACAACCTGATTCTTGTAAAGTTTCTGAAAAATTTCTTTTTTTCTTTGAATAACTGCACACACAGGTCATGAGTTGATTGAACTTGGCCACTTGTCTCTTGGCTGTGTCATCTCAGTTTTGAGTTTCGATGTTAAGAAGTCTGTTTCCCATATGCTTCTGTGATTTCTGGGTCACTGAAGCATTTCTTGTAGTTCTACTGCCCTTAGGCATGACAGACTTGGCCACCAGCATTATACAGTATTAGTTTCACCTAGAGAGATGAGGAACATCTGTGCACTAGTTTGCACCAGGGAATGGTGGATTCCATGACAGAAGTTGAATTGTAAACAATGAGGTAGGAGCAAGTACACTTCCCTAAAGAGGGAGACAACACTGAGCAGAGGTAGCACTGAGAGAATATTTGGATCAGCAGCATGTGTATAGGACTCTTTATTTATGTTAAATTGATTCATAATTACTTAATTTTGCTGCTTTTGCTCTGCCTTTTCAGATGAGCGTGTCTCTCAGCATACACTATAGCTTTCATATGTCTTTTGTCCAGGGCAGGATGTGCAAAATTAATGTTTTTTAAAGATCAGTGTGCCCACAGTGATAGGTACTCAGTTTGGAGGGAACAAGCATGCTCTGTCCCTCAGTGTCTAATCCCTGTTTCCTGATGAATAGCAGATGGTCTCTTGAAAGGCTGTTTTCAGGACAATAGATAAACCAAGCCAGTAAGGATGGGACAAGTTACAGGAAAATGTGACTGACACTGGTTGTCAGAAAGATGAATGTGAGCAGGAGAGCAAGCAGGAGAGAGCCACTTTGCAGCCTGTCTCTGCTGTATGTGACTAGCAGCACCATCTCCATGTTAGTCATGGATGGACTGTGACCTTCTCAGGCTACTCAGGTTTCATGGGACCATGCCCCCAGCATTGTGTTCTCCCCAGCACAGTGGGTAGGGGGAATTCTGATGGAAGGGCCTGACTGTTCAGCCAGCTTCTCAGAGATGACTGCAAAAATGCCTTGGTGAATGTTGGAAATGATCCTGTGCACATACATGACCTGATTTTTTTCCATTAGAAGTTGTTGAGCTATTCTGTGTGAAGTGCTGGGCACTGACATGTATGTGTCTGCAGACATCCTTTAGGAATGTTCTTTAGTACTTTTTAATCTCCTTCTCTTCCATGCCCTATAGGAAGGAAAAGAGATGCAGTAAGTAGGACCACCACCATCATTGTAGTAATGAGTGTCTTGTAAGTACTCACTTGCATTAAAGTGTTGCTTGACTCAAGCTCATCTTGGTTTTTATCTGTATTTGTTCCTTATTTGCATGTTAAGATGGCTTGTAGCATGATAAACTAATTTGAGTGGAACATGTTGGGTATAAAAGGGGAATGGATTGACTTGGAGATGACCTGTGGGATGAAAATACTGACTTGTCAAACTAGTCTACCTTACAGGTTTTCTTAAGTCTGATCCTATTAAAAAAATAAAGTCTAGAATTGACTAATTCTTAATTTTAAAAGTTCCAAGAAGAGATACTGTTGTTATTTATGTTTGCTATTACCCAGCTTAATGGTAGCTGCTAAGAATTGTACAGATAGATATTAATTTTCAGTATAGTGCTGCCCCACACCTTTTTTTCTCCCAGGATGCTGGAAGGATTCTGTTTCCTTAGCTGTCTTTAGCCATGATCTTGTGTTTGTAGCACTGCACCTAAAATTGTTGCAAAACTTGATTTTTGTTCTCTTCTATCTACAGTTTGCTGCTCTTGGTCTTGCTGAATATAACACTGTTCCTCAAACTGTCAAAGATAGAGCATGCAGCTCAGTCCCTTTATCATGTCCAGCTTCAGGAGGAAAGCTCTTTGAAGTAAGTTGAATTCACAATCTTTGCTTGCTTTCTTCTTCAGTTTATGTGAGAATCTGATCTAAAGAAATAAATTATAAACAATTAAATTCAGTGGCAGGTTTTCAGAAGTCGCTGGGGCTTGCTGTACTTCCATGGTCTATGCTGAAATCCAGTGACAGGTCTGACTGCATCTTGCAGTAATAAATTTCTTCTTTGACAAGCTGTTTTGGAAGAAATGTTAACCTTAGTTTGCATTTATCAGCCTGCTGTGACTCATCTTCTGTGAATATTACAGTGCTGATCACAGAACCAAAGTGTTCATCCTGTGTGAACCAGCATGTTCTCAAATGGAACGTTAAAGATTCATTTAGCTTTTTAGCTTCTCTCTGTAAGTCTCCTAAATCTCTTCTTCACAAACTTCCATGTTAGGTGCCTTTTCTACTCAGACACAGAAAGATGTTGCTTCCTCTTGAATACAGTATCAACAAAAAGGTTAAAACCCATATCCTGATACTAGGTCTGGAAGGGGTGTGGGGATCTCACATAGTGATCATCTCAGAACTGGTTAGAGCAACTTTCTTTATAAGAGGGATCTTGCTCCCTGAAGTGTGGAGTTTGTCGTAAACATAATGTGAGCACAGTTTTTTCTTGGTGGCTGTTGCCTGCAAAGGTCTGAGGTACTAACTTAAATAAAACAGGGATTGGAATTCAACTGCAGGCAGCTTTTCATGTGGCTTTTGTACGAAGATGCTTTTAGCAATGGCAGGGCAATGGTGGCAGAGAACACTTGCTTTTAAAAAGGCATTGAGGTGCTTGTTTCATGTTTCTGATGTAATCTCAATCTTTTTCAGCATATCCCCAGAAATTGTATCAAAAGAGGAGACACCTCAATATGATAAGGAACAGGTTAAACATGTGAAGGGGGTTTTAAGAGACTCAATTGAAATGCTTGAGCAGGTAGGTCTGAAAATCTTTCCTGGTGATGTTCATGTTTCTCAACAACTCAAGTTTTCTCCTTTGTGTTATCATAGCTTTTGTTTGATGTGGTCTGATGCTAGATAAATTTTCTTGATCTGTTTTGCCATAGGCTTGAGTTTAGTTAATAGGTAGTGCTTATGTTTCTGATGTTTTGGGTTGCTTTGGTTTTGAATTTGTTTCTTGGAGGGTTGGGAGTTTTGTTGGTTGGTTTTTGTTTGGGTTTGTTTGTTTGTGGGTGGGTTTTTTTCTTTTTTTTTTTTTTGATTTTTTTCATTTGACTAAGATGTAAGTACCCATGTCAATTTTCTTGAACTTGTCAAGTGCTTAAGAGATGTGCTAATGCAGTTCTGAATCATGACAAAGCAAAGACTGGAGCATTTCAAAACAGATCCCTTTTCTAAGAACACTCATATTAAGATTTGTGAAATGTTTTCCCATCTTATTATGGGGTTTCTTCATTCAAGTTTATCCTGGCATTTGCTCCCCACTACTCTTCTAGATACTGGCAAGAGCTTTACTTAACTTTGGTATCAAGGGGGCACCTAATCTCCAGTGAAAAAGAAATAATTTCTGCAGACCATATGTTTCTGAGAGGCTCCATAGAAGATAATCCTCCTTCACAGTAACTTAAAATTCAGGCTCTTGTGTACTACGGACACAAAAAAAAATTCAAAAAAGAAATATGTTCAATACTGTAGTGTCTCTCTGATCCTGAAGTCCATGACTGTTAAATCCTTACAATCACTAGGCTGAAATTTTGACTCATTATCTGAAGGACAGTAAATTCATGCTTTAGTTTTTACTTACTACTCAGGAATGTTTTGATTTTTAACTTCATTTATTAAATCTTAAAATGCAATGGAATAAATTATTCGTTTAGGAAAGCTGAAGGGGGAGTTCACATGTACCTTTCTCCATTGTTGGCTCTTTGTTCTTCCATGCACTAAATGAGGTTAGAAAAAGAAGCCATTTTTTATACTCCTCCTTTAGAGGTGCGTCTTCCTGCTATTAATCTATTAACTGCTTTGATTGCAACTAGAAAAAGCCTAAGAGCTGGAAGTGTCACTTAAGAGATGAAGTTTTCTCGTTTCCATGCCCTTTATATTTTCTCTGCTTACTATCCAAACAATTCCTAATTCTGAAGTGTTAAGAGCTTTTTGAACCCACAGTGTAAAAAAAGAAAAGTGAGAATTTAGCGACCTTTTTCACCCAGAATAACACTTTTTGTCTGGAAGTCCTGACACATCTTAGTGCTTGCTACCTTGTGTTTTCTGAGGGCTGTCAATAACCTAAACATGTTTTGTGCACCAAAATGCACTAGGAGGGCCAGGTATTAAAAGAAAATTCATGTTGTGCTGCCATGTTCCTTGGAATATTTGCACTGAACATTATCTGTGACTAAAAATGAGTGGGGTGGTTTATCTTCTGTGCTGTTGTCTGGTGAGGTGTTAAGACTTTATCATCCTGGACTGTTAGTATTTATAAACTCTACAGAGTGTAGCTGTTAGGAGAGCACATTAAGCCAACTGTTTATGGAAACAGGGAGGAGGAAATCACATGAAATCTTTAAAAGAAAGGAGGAGGGAGACTTTATTTTCCTGATATCACTCACCCATGCAGGAGACTGACTTAAGTAATTGGTGGGGGGTTGATTTTATCTTCACAGCTGAAGATTTCCCTTTCCATGCTCCAAAGAAGCTTTGACCACTTGAACAGGACACAGAGCAGCAAGACTGAGAGTTAATAGTCACATCACCTTTTCGTTCAAGACGTCCGAAGGAAAGATGTGTGTGTGAGGACTTGTGGGGTAGGGACTGTAACTATCTCCTCTGGACTCTTTACTGTTTAGCTCAAAAGCTGCACAGAATAAAGGTTTGTGGAAGAAGTAAGTCGGGTTCTGCATTGCCATAGCTTGGCAATCTTGTCTCTCCTGCCAGCCTTCTACCCTGGGGAGTCTCAATTCCAAATAGTGCAGACAGAGCTCTTGGATCCATCCCACGGTGAGCGAGCAAGGGCAGTTGTACTGCTGGTGAATGGATCTGAACATCTCAGAAGGGGAAAGACACCCTCAGAAGAGAACTGGGCTTGTCTCTTATGAAATTCCAGCTTTTTATCTCAATGTAGAAAATGACCATGAGTGAAGAGTGTTTTGGAGAAAAAAGAATGTTAGTGGAATCACCGCCACAGGATCTTCATAGGCTTTATTTAGCCATGGGGACCTTGTGAAACAAGTCACCATCTTAAGGATGAATATGCCTAAGATTAATTAACAGGAAAGGGTTTGATATCTCTTGCAAACTGCGAGCTTTGGCAGGCTGCCTTCTGCCATATGTCTCCAGTTCTCCCTGAGAAATTTCAGCCCTCGGTGTTTTCCCTCCATCAAGGGCTGTGCTTCAGTGGTTCAGCGTGGTGTGCCCACTGATGATGAAACTCTTTTTCATGTGCTTCAAGCGTTTTCTAAGCAGGTTGAGGGAAAGAAGATGAATACAGAACGAAAATCTAAGAAAACACAGGGGGTCCCCCCCCCCCGCCCCGAGGCTGGGTCGCGTTTGGAGGGCAGCGTCGGCTCGGGCGGTGCTCAGCCCGTCGGGCAGTGGTGCAAACACAGGTGTGGGGTAGGGAGGGCTGCAGCGGGGTCGGTGTGGAGGTGCGGGGGGCAGCTTTCGCCGGCCGCGGGGTGCGGCCGGGCCGGACCGGGTCCCGCAGCGCTGCCCCCGCGGCCGCCACCTGTTGCGCTGTCCCTTTAAGGCAGGTGCCCCCGCGTGA
>VWZP01010309.1:699167-731331 GCA_013396995.1 Dicaeum eximium | reverse complement strand
GGGGCGGGCGGCGGCGATGGAGGAGCCGCTCTGCTGCTGCGAGTACGTGGACCGGCGCGGCCGGCGCAACCACCTGGCGGCGTGTTGCTGCGACTGCGAGGAGCTGGACGACGGCTGCGACAGGTACCGGCTCCGCGACCCCCGGGGGCCGCCGACTGCGGGGCACCCTCCCGGCGGCAGCGTCCCCGCGGGGCTGCCGCCCTGAGGGCGGGAAATCCGCGCCCCGCTTCCCGGGAAACTTGTCGGGAGAGAGGGAAGGGGAGGGAGCGGGACGGGGCAGGGGCAGGGGGCGCGGCTGTCCCGGTGCCAGCCGGCGCTGTGCTCCCCGCGCCCGCAGGTGGCTGACGTGCAAATCCCTGCCCCCGGGAGCGCTGGAGAGGATCGCCGACACCATCGCGGACCGACTGCGGGTCCCCTGGTTCTCGGGGGCCGTGAAGATCAACGTCAGCCTCGTGCCGCCTCTCGTCCTGCTGCCCGTCTTCCTCCACGTTGCCGCCCTGCACTTCCTGCTGGGGCTCATCATCCTGACGTCCCTGCCCGTCGTGGTGCTGTGGTACTACTACCTCACCCACCGCAGGAAGGAACGGACTCTCTTCTTCTTGAGCCTGGGTCTCTTCTCCTTGGGATATATGTACTATGTGTTTCTCCGGGAGGTGGTTCCCCGGGGCCACGTGGAGTATTCCCAAGTGGTCGCTCTCACCTGCGGGTTAATTCTTATGCTCGCAGCTCTGTCTCGAGCCAAGAAGGACCCTGGCTACCTTTCCATCCCAGCAGGCAACGAGAAGCCATCGCATCAGGGTTTGTCCGACAAGAGTATTAGAGGGAGCTCCATCGGGCTCCATGGCATCTCAGGTGCTGCCAGCAGTCGTGCTGTGAATGGGGAGGCTAAAGGTTATTGCAGGATGTCAGCTGAGCAGCCAGAAGGTGTGAAAAAGGACTGGTGCACTAAATGCCAGCTGGTCAGGCCAGCCCGAGCAGGGCACTGCCGGCTTTGTGGCAGGTGTGTGAGGAGACTGGACCATCACTGTGTCTGGTAGGTTTTGCACTGCTGAGGCTCCCTGTGTTCTCTCTCTGAGTTCCCTCCTTTTTAAAGTATGCTTCTTTTTTTACAATTCCTGGCAAATAGAGTTGCTTTTTGCTACGTGCAAGACCGTACAACACTCTTTTTGCATTTAAAGCTTTGTATTACTCTTTAAAAGAACAGTTAGAATAACTGTTTATTGTAACTGGGTTGACCAGATAGCTGAAAGCTTCTACAGCATACTTCAGAATTGCCTTTATTTCTCTACTGTTTTTCATCAGTTTGGGGTTGTTTTTGGTGTGGGTTTTCTTGGATTTCTTTTTCTTTAGACTTGGTTTGTGCAGCACTAGCAATCCTGTAGTTAAGTTGTATTAGTGCTCCCCTGGGGCAAGGGAACCCAAAGCTGCCTTTTGGGTGTGGTGCAGGAACCAAGGGGCAGTAGGGTATGATGTTTCTCAGCAAAGAATACTATCCTTGCTAAAAACCTGATATGAGGCACATAGTCTACTGCTGTTATCCTACAGGTCTATTGTCTTGTGTTTGTAACTTTTCTATATGAAGTTATAAAGCTTCTTTGAACATTTTTCAAAGTTCTTAGCCTGTGTTGACTGTAAGGACCTTGGATATCAGGTTCTCTGACAACTGGGGGAGGGAGAAATAGAAGACCGTTTCTTCTTTTAAGCAAAGTAATCTCTTCTTTCCTTTTGGAGGATTAACAGCTGCGTAGGGGAGCAGAACCATCAAGCTTTCATCCTTGCACTCTCCTTCTTCATGCTCACCTCTGTGTATGGGATTACCTTGACCCTGCACACCATCTGTAGGGGCCGAACTCCATTTGTGGCATTGTTCTACTGCCCCGGGGCCTATTCTGACTACAGGTGAGATGTCTGGGAGAGAGCTGGAGTGGGAGCAGGCTTGTTCAGGCAGCTTAGCTCCTGTTCCTCTTCCTGCTGGCTGTCAGACCTGAACACAAAGTGCTCCTTAAACTCTGGAAGGCAAAGATGTGTCTCTGCTTTCACTAAGGTGGGCAGCCTGAGACTTGGAGAGAGCTTGCTGTTTATTTGGAAAAAGTTGAAGGAGCTAGGATTTGAAGTATTTATTGTGTTATGTAAAGATGTACTTTTAAATATGTATGCCTCTGATGCAGTAATGGTCTGACAGCCTGGAATCCACACTCTCTCTCTCCCTCTCATTCCTTACTATTTATCTAGTGACTGTCCTCCAAGTTATCTGCCTAGAACATGCTCTGTCTGGCAGGGAAGGTGGTGGGAGCTGTTGGATATGAGTTCAGAGACCAGCACTACCACAGATGGGCCAAGTACTGCTAGTACTCAAGTGACTCTTCCTTTGCTCCATCTCATGACCTGTAGAGTGAGAGCATCCTGGGGTCCTTAAATGAGGCCCAAGCACCATTACAACAGGAAGAGTAAAGGACGAGGTTGTGTGACAGCAACATGCAAGAGTAGCTCTGGTAGCAGTAAAAGCTCTCATTAAGCCCTGAAGCTTTAATTTTGAGAAAACCTTTAAGGATTATCTGATGAAAGCAGCAAAGTGAGATCACTGTGGCAGATGTAGACAGGGATTTGAAAGGATAGTGATTACCAGGGAAAGTAATTTTAAAGCAGCTGATCCAGTACTAAATGGCTTCCTTCCCATCTTTTTCCCTGCTGCCAGCTCTGCTCTGTCGTTCACCTGTGTATGGTACTGTGCCATTGTAACAGCTGGCATGGGATACATCCTCCTTATCCAGCTGTTGAACATCAGCTACAACGTGACTGAGAGGGAAGCTCGGCTGGCTCTGCGGGACAACACCGGGCGCAGACTGCTGGGCGGGTTAGTGATAGACACTGGCCAGTATAACAGGGGACTCCTGTGCAACTGGGGCCACTTCCTGAGCCTGGGGTCTTCTCCTCCACAGCGCTGTGCCGAGGACATCGTCTGACAACCCTCTTTCTGCAGATGGCGTTGTGTCATGGCTCACTGACTTTGTTTAGCAGGGGAGCAGCCCCTCCCACCAGGACTCCTTCCTCGCACAGCCTTTCCTCGTGGTCAGTATGTGGGCTATCCCCTCACTGACAGCACCAGATGTTTACTGCGGTGGAATGGCTCTTCACATGCTGTCAGCCAGCAATAGGATGCAGAAAGCAGTAAGCCATATGTGCAGGTGGGGAGAGGAGGAGCCTGCTACCTTTTTCCACTGTGGGAAACTGCAAGAAAAGCACAAGGTTTTGAGAACTTGAGTTTCTGTTAGATGTGAATACTGGCATCAGGAGGAGCCTGCTGCTGGGCTTCAGAGAATGCACTGGTTCCTGCAAAGGTTAAGGAATCACTGGGTTTGTACTTACGTGTGGCATTTTGGAGATGTCTGAAGAATGAACTTTGGATACAGATAACAGATGGACCCCTGCAGAAACCAGGCTCTTTGGCTAAAAGAGTCTGTCTAGGCAGTCACTGGGCAGTGCTCTCCTCTCTGGTGCATTTATTTATTTATTTTTACTATCTCTGATTTCATTCAGCTGTGTACATGCTTCTATTAAGTGCCTTTGTGAGCTATGTTCCTGTAGGACTTTGTAAGATCCCTTCACCTCTTGATCCCTTCACCTCTTGACCCCTAAAGTTGTTATTCCATTGCTGTCTGTCTAAATGAGTGAAAAGAGATCCCATTGTTCTTTCTGCAAGCTGGGTCTGTATTGGTTTGAAGGCTTTGCTTATCTCTCTCAAAGTGTTTCTGCTCTGATTATGGGTTGTGATGTGACAGCAGGTAAATACACCAAGAAAGGAGTTCTGAAGCAACATGTGACAGTGAACTCTGAGGGCAAAACAAGACTGTTGTCTGTCTGGTATTACTGTAGCTTTATTGAAATTACCTTCATCCTCTGTCTATGGGAGAGTAGGCAATACTGTTAGCAGCATATTTGGTAGGTAGCATCTTGTGGTCTTGTCTCCTCTCAGTCGGGTTACTGTAGAGTTGCCTGACTGTAGATCTGATTTCTCAAGACAAGAAGCCAAAGAACAGATCAACTGTAAAGTACATAGGGAGAGGTAGAGGATGTGTTGGAGGTGTTTGTTTTTAGGATAGATGACCTGTACTGGCAGGTAAATGAGCCTGTTAAAATGTGCTCTGCAAGAGTGCCATTTTTTCCTCAGCAGTCTGCAGCTGTATTATGGCCTGGACTTGAGCTTCAGCCAAAATAACAAGGTTTTGGTGGCAGTGGTTTCTGAATTTCGAGGATAGGATTTTTTTGTTGCTTTTTGTTTTAAACCCTTTATGTATGTTGTTGGCCCTGCAGTAATAGGAAAGGTCTGGTTGGAAGAGCTAAGGACCATGGCACAAGAATTACAGGCTGGGCCTAAGGTACAAAAACGGAGATAGAGCTTTGACCTAGCTATGGTGTTTTCAGACGCGTGCATGGGTCATGCCTGCCCCTGCGTCACGGGCATGGCAGGCAGCTGGGGGATGTTGGACAGGTGATGCACATTCACTGTGCTGCTGTGCAGCAGCTTTGAAGAATGAATGGATGGTGCATGGTGCCAAAAGAAAGCAGGGTCAGGGCTGTCCCTTGGGATCTCTGCCATATTTTTTGTGAGTGTTCCTCATGGCATGTCCCAATTTAAGTTAAAGACTGTGTCCCTCTTTGCACTGTTTGGTTTCCTCAAGTGGCACTTTTTATAACCAGCAGATAATTGAGGAGCAGCTGCATTTGGAATGTGGCTGTACAGTTGCTGAATTTCCCTTATTTCCTCTTGCCCCTTTTCATCCAGTGAGCAGTTCTTTATAAGGAGGTAAAGGGACAGCTCTTTTGCTTCCTACCTCTAACCAAGCACAGTAGGAGGTTCTGACCACTTTCTGGACCCTAATGTGAATAAAAAGGTACCCAGCTGGACTGTGCAAAGTGTTCCTTTATGACCTGTTTGGGGCTTGAAGCCTGATCCTAGGAGTTCAAATTGAGACAAAGTTGCTTCCATTTGAGTTGTCTGTAAATGTTTCCATGGCACATATGTATTTTGTAATGCCTGCTGAGATGATGTCCAGCTTGGCAACCCTGGAGATAAGGATGCTGTGGGCTAGCAGGATCTTCTTAGATCTTAGCCTGCTGGCACAGAGGAAGATTAAGGCAGGAGGACCTCCTGGGCTAAACAAAGCCCTGCAGTGGAGACAGCCAATTTGTCCATCCCTGTGTGCTGCATGCACAGGAATCAATCATGCACCCACGGGCTGAACAAGCTCTGGGAGCTTTTGCAGGTCTGAGATAAGTGATTTCTCAGAGTCCTGCTACTCCTGGCTGGGAGAAAGCAGAGCAGATCACAGGGCACTTCCCTGGCAGTGCTGACCCTGTGGTGCTCACTTGCCCTCACAGGCAGAGATTGGTTGCACCTTTGCAGCCTGTCTGTCCCTGTAGCCTTGTCCCTTGTCTCTCAGTGAGCTCTTAGTGACTGGGGGGTTTAATCTGGACTGCTTACACTGAGACACTCTCTGGGCTGTTCTCCCAGGAAGGGTGGAATTTAGAGTGCAGATAAGGAACAAAGTACCTGAGACTAATGTAAGCATTCCATACCTTGGTCAAACATGCTCCAATAGAGTGGGGGCAAAGTGCTAAAGTAAATTCCTTTTTTTGCACTGGCTCCAGGGGGTACTGAAACCATTCAGGGCACTAAAGGATTGCAAATATGTTTTTTCCCCTAGGAGAAAAACGCAGTGCTGGTTCCTCAGTGAATAGGAAGTTCAGGTGGCTGTAATCTGCATAGTAATGGTGACTGTTTCTTTAACAGCATAGCATTTGTTTACCTCTTCTTCCTGATAGGATTTGCTTTGTGAATGTGTAGGGAAATGAGGAGCATAAAGTAATAGGATATTTAAAAGGCATCTAAATGGGCAGAAGAGTTTCAATCCCTTCAGATGCATTCTTGGGAGCTCTCCTTTTAACATCCCTGAGAATTAGCAGGAAACCTTTGGAGGGTAATGCTCCCTTTGCAGTTATTGCAAGGGCAAACTGTTGTGATCTGGTGTGCTCAGGAAGAGTTTCTTTTCTGAGTAATTTCCTGCTGAGCTTGATACTGACCGTGCTGGTAGAAAAATGTTAAAATCTAGGCATACAGAATAAGTCCTCGGGCTGCTTGTGTTAGTAGCTGCCTAGATCTGTGCTGCCTGGGGGTTGGAGCAGTGACGGGGGACTTGTGGGTTGTGTGTGGCCTCAGGCAAGGACCAGTGTCTCACCTGTAAAGCTGTATGCCTGGCAGTGCAGAAAACAGTACCCTGCTGGCTCTTGAAAGTTTCCCCTGTGTGTGAAGAGAGGACTTAAAGCTGATCAAGAGCAGGGAAGGATTTTGGTAATAGCCAGCTTTGATGTTTTTCCACCCAGACTTTGGAAGTTATCTTGCTTTACCCATGACCTTTTAAGAGGCATTTGTTGTTTCGCAAATAGTGTGGACTTCTGCAGACCAGGCAGCTCTTAGGGAGCCAGGGTTCTGGTGTTGCTGGTGTTGTAGTTGCACCCTCTGTGTCCAAATGCCATCACCCACTGTTTGGTGTCTGTAGTAGGAACAGTGCACCATTAGATACACCCTGTAAGTGGTGGCTTGGCACTCTTTAACTGTGTCTTCCTGCATTGTGTTTTTTTGTAGGCAAGTCACAGGTCCCCACATTGACTCTTTCTCCATTTAACTTGTCCTCAAATGACAAAAGTCAGTGGTGAGCCTGAGCTGGTGCTGCTTGTGACTCCTAATCACATTTCAGCCTTCATGCTATGATGGTGCTTTTTTTTCCCTTCAAAGTGGGCTGCTTTCAAGTGTCTTAATGAAACCATTTGCTGTAAAATTTCTTCTGAAGATAAAATGGATACTGCCTCACTGCCTAATGTCTTAATAATGTGCTTGGATTTTTCCTCCTATATGAATGTATATTGCCTCATTAGGGCAGGAAGCGTGTGTGATTATGGATGTGTTTTCCTGTATTCCTTTCAGTGAAAAATTCTAGTTACCTAGGATTTTTTTTGCCACTATCAGGATGTTCCTGCAGCAAAAATCTGTCTGCAGACAGGTGAGGTTCTTTCTGAAATGTGGGAATTCAGCCTCCCAAGATCTTGTCTTTATGGTATTCCTCTATTGATAATGTGAAGAGTGATGGGCTCTGGAAGAAAGTGAAAATATTTTTTTTTGAACCTGAGCTTTAGGAAGAAATTTTGTGAAACATTTGTGAGCTTTTTTGAAGAGACTGATGTGTGTAGGTTTGTGTCCATTTTGCATCATATTCAGTGTTTCTAAATGGGTATCAAATAAATAAAAATAAATTACTGGAAATGATCTGTGGCCTGTTGATTTATGCCAACACACAGAGGCAAGCTGAATGATTAAAAGCTGCTACTATCTCATGGCTATTCAGCTATGAGCAGGACTTGGGAATAAGGGAGCAACAGGCTAAGGAAAACTTGGGAAACAAATGTTCTTCCAATTCTGCGAAAGCTGACCTTTGGGTTTGT
The DNA here is from genome assembly GCA_013396995.1 of Dicaeum eximium. Classification (NCBI taxonomy): domain Eukaryota; kingdom Metazoa; phylum Chordata; class Aves; order Passeriformes; family Dicaeidae; genus Dicaeum; species Dicaeum eximium. Next base: position 723,834 of record VWZP01010309.1, on the reverse strand, counting down.
TGGTAGAAAGATGAAAGAGACCTGCTGGCAGTTCTTAGCATCCTAGAAACTAGAGATATTCCCTCGTGGTAGCAATTTGAAGGGTAGCAAATTGAATGCTCATCCTAGGAGCAATGCATTATCAGTATCTGAGCAAGTTCCTGGCCTTTTTGTCCTGTGTCTTGCTTTTCCCACTGACCCCTGCCCACATAATACACCCAGAACCCCAAAAAGGAACAGTCTCTTGCTTTAAACTTTTTTCTAAGCCGTATTTGGAAATGTCATGGATATTCTCCTTGTAGATAATGGGAAGAGATGTAGCCTTTAATTCTGTTGCTATCTTGGGACAGCTGCTGAAAAGCAGATAACTTAATGAGTAGACTTACAGGTGCCTTTGTTCCAGAGCTCTCCTGTGATTTGCCTCAGTGATACTTCTGTCTGCTATTCAGCTGTTTCTGTTTGAAGATACCTTTGCAGTGCTGACAAGAAGGACCTTCCAGCAGGGTTTTAGCTGGATGAGACTGGTGTTCACAGAAGGGTGTCAGACCTGGACATCCAAGCATGACCAGCTTTGTTAACTCCAGTGCTATTGATGGGGACACAAGAAACTTCTGTCTCTCCCTAGCTTTTATTTTTCTCGTGTTGTGGCTTGCTGTGCTGGCCCTGCAGAGCAGGACCATGCCTGGAGTGGCAGCTCCTCTGCTGGGAAGGCCAAGGTGCACTGCTGGGGCAGGTGCCCATAATGGATAACAGGTCTGCAAAGATGTTGGCTGTGGATCACACTGCAGTGATCCATGGACCCCTCCCAGGCTAACTATTGTCCTTCCCTGCCTAGGGGGAGCAGAGGAAATTGTTTAGTATTTCAGGCACTCTTTCAGGTCCAGTTTGTGCAGGGCCTGGGGGACTTGGAAGTGACTGGTGTACAGATTTAATGAGAAGATGGTATTTCTGTGGTTAAGGTTTTGGGGAAACTGTGTAAAAACATTGTAGGGCAAGGTATGTCGGTAGAGGATGGGGAGTTTGCAGTCGCTTCAAGGTTCTGTATTTGCTGTTGTACTGCAGTAGAAGTCCTCCCCCCACCCCTGTGCAGGAGAACGAAAGCCTGGCTATGCAGCCACCTCCCTCTCTTGCTAAGAAAAGCAAGGAGCTGACAGGCAGGAGTGTGCCGGAGCTGTGAGTGTGGGCTGATGACCAGCATTAAGGCACTGACATCTGCATCTAGCCAAGTGTTGGAGTAGGAGGAATGCTCTGGCACAGCTGCAGGCTGAAGTGGTTTCCTTGGTCTGACAAGCTCTCTCACATCACCCTCCTGTGGGAGCCTCAATTTGCAAACACCAACTTTGTGCCAGGGATTTTAGGGGTATCCTGTGCATCATCTGGCACGGCCTTGCATCTGCCAAGGAGATATGAGTTGTTTCAGCCAAGTGTGGATCAATAGGGAAGTCAAGGTGCTTCTCATCTCCCTTTTGATCTAGACCATGTTCAGTATGAATTTGCCTGATCCCTGAACATATTCCCTATCCCTCAGCTGGACCTAGCTGGGGCTTCAGCTTCATGCTTGCACTGGCAGTAGGCCAGGGCTGGTGAAGCACAGCTCTTGGATCTTCTTTTGGCTTCTTGCTGCTGCAACTGTCCAACCAAAGAGCATCTTGTCAGGAGAATCTTTCAAAGCTACTAGGAGTAGAAGGAAACCCTGGAAGGTGAGAGTACTGGGGGCAAAGGACAGTTTCCAAAGTGTTGACTGTACTTGAAGTTCTTCAGAGGCAACTAAGCCCCACATAAGCAGCATCATTTTCATGGATGGCGAGTGGGCACCGAGATGAGTGGGAGTTGTGGGCTTTGAGGACAAAATGTGCATTGCTGGGGAAAGAATCTGCAGTTTAGTAAACTGGATACACCCCTGAGTAGCCAGTGGTTTTGGGCACCTTTTTAGCTGTGCAAGATGTAAATTAAATACATACCCAACCTGTTACTAAGGTCAATTCCAGGCTGCATGTGGGCATATCCACTCTACTACAAACTCCTGTTCCTCCCCTTACAGTTGCAACACGTCCTGTCTCTGGCTGGCTGGAATGCTGCCTTTTCTCTTGCCTTTTGCCCTCTGGGTCACTATTGTCCTTACACTATAAATCCAGGTGGAGGGTGGGCCAGACACCTTTGTTGCTGTGTTCATTGCCAAGCCCCAGTAGGGAGGAAAATTCCATCAGAAAAATGGGAGTATAACGGTTGGTTCAGGAGTTCCAGGAGCTTGTTGGGCACTACATGGCAAAGACTTCCAATGGGGAAGAATCTCCTGAGAGCAAGTGGATTGCTGTTAGCACCAAGCGTGGCTGCTGGCTGCACTGGGGCATTACTTTGGGAGCTCAGACCCAGCTCTGCTCCTCCCTGCCTGTTTGGCTCAGTCCTCTGCAAAAAATGCTCCGTGCTCTTCCCCACAACACAAGCTATCCAGCCTCTCCCAGCTTGTGCTTCCTCTCACAATCTGCTTCTGAATGCAGCCAGATGGTCTGAGCTCGCCCACACTCCACGCAGGCACCTTCAGCTCCTGGCGCTTGGAGAACGCGCTCGTCTGACCTGCTGCTGGTCAGGGCTTCACCACGCCTTTGGGAGATGGGAATGTTTGGGTGGTGCAGAGGATGCCTGTGGGAGGTACCTGGGAGTGACAGCTGTCTTCAGACCTGCACAAACAGCCTGCTTGACAGCCTGGCTTTGTGGGCAGGGTCCTTTTTCTGGCCACATCCCTGTGTCCACATGGACAAATTCTTGATGCTAAAGCTCCGGAGTGCGCTGCTGTGCTTGGGCACCCACCCTGTCCTATGCCACTTCGTCTGCAGCAGTTAGTGCTGGTCTAGGTCCCTGGTTCTGGACTTCTGTCCAGTGCCATTCAGTTGGCTTGATACAATCTGCACCAACAGCTCAATTGTATTCATTTAAGATTTGGGTTTATTGGAAACTTTCAGCACATATATGGGTTTTGTTAATTATTTGTTACAAGATAACAGTAATCTGTTGTCTTTCTAGTGTTACTCAAGTACTTCCTGCACTGCCAAATGCTTTTTGGAGAGCTTTACCTATCTTGCTGTGAGAGGGAAGTGATTCCAGCTTCCTGCCTTATGTTGTTGCTAAGACATAGTGTACCTGAATGGCATTACCCTGTCTGCATTATCCTGCAAGTTAAGGTTAAACAGTAGTATGGAACTTTCATTTTAATCATGTCAGCTTTAGCTTCTGTAAAAGCTACAATCTGCCTTTTACTTGGAGTTTTGTCTTTTTTCTTTGAAGTACTGGATCAAGTGAAACAGCCCAGACAGACTTGCACAATACACCCTGAAATATTAAACAGCTTGGGAAATGTTTAAATGACAATTGTGGCTCAGAAACTTGGGATCACTGCTTGGTACTAAAATCAAAGCACTGTGCTTGTGAACTGGCCAGTGCTGCCAACAAGGCAGCCCCTTGCAAAAGAACCCAAGTTTTAGACTTTTTGTATGCAATGATGTGATCTGGATCATTAGCAAATATGGTTTGCATAAACAGCTCTTCCCTTTCCTCCACCCATCCAAACTTTGCTAGCACAGTTAGCTAGAAACTGTGCTCTGGGTGGCCAAGTTCACAGCAGTGGTTAGGGGTCAGCTGACAGTCAGGTCTGTCTGCCCTCTGGACAAGCTGTCACCCTCCAGAGTACTGCCAACAAAAAAGCACCAGGTTACTGCTTAGGCAAAAAGATGTGCAGTTCAGTTCTGTGCTTCCTTGGATGGAGGAGGATTCATGTCATTGCTGCAGCTCTGCATGTGGAAAAGGTCTTGGCCTCAAACACACTTTGAGCTAGGCTTTAGTTATCTGGGCTTCATAGCCACCAGCCGAGACACCCCTACAGAGGCTTGAGGGGAATGATTCCATAAAGTGCAACATGAAACTGTCAGATAAGCTTCCATCTATGCTTCGTTTACAACAACAGTGACCACAGGGAGCTCCCTTTGGCTCTAAGACCCTCTGCACTTGGTAAGCCTTCCCCCAGACTTGTTTCAGTCAACAGGGAGATAGCACTGAACTGAACTGGTCTTGTTGTCTCCTTCCCATCTCATCTGACTCTCTTCTTTCATGTTTGGAAGTTGGGGAGAATTTCAGCTACTCTCCTGCGTAGCTGGTTTCTTCTTTCTTCTCTTTCCCTTTCCTTTTTCATCAGTAATGGGTACTGCCTCCATGCCTTGAATGTGTTCAGTATAAGTCTCCTGAAAGAAATTAGAGACACAAGGAACAAAGTGACAACATCCAGATGTGCACATGACATAATAGATAATCAAAAGAAAACTTCTGTTTGAAGGGGGAATTCAGATCTTGAGGATTTGTCCTTTTTGCTCTTAGTTAGGGTTGTCACATGTTAAACATCTATGGGAAGACTCTTTCATTGATATGTCAATCATACTGGGGAAAAATAATATATTGCCCTTTTCTATTCCTCTCCACCAAGAATTTTGCTCTTCTCTCTGACAGGATTCATTAGCTGGTGTTTGCTTAGCACTCTGAAGATGAAAGAGATTTTCTGAAGAATAAACAGGGCCTCCAAAAGAAGTTTCTTTAGGAAAAATGCAGGCTCATTCGGTCCAAACCAACCCCTTGGGAGTGCAGGCAGCTGGGCTCCAATTCTTACCTGACTTTAATCACCCCATCAAAGGTGCCCTTGCCCTAGGTTCCCATACAGGCAATAGGGAACCACAGTCCTGTTTAAAGAAGAGTTTGTTATGGCAAAGTCTGAACTGCCTTCTGCAAGTCAAGAAAGATATAAAGGAGAATGTCAGGTGACTATACTCCTAATAGGAGGTCATATATAGAATGAATCCAGTCTCTTTCTGGGTCTGACTTTCCCCTGGTTCCTCCAGTTTGCTGGCTTGTTAATGTTAAACTGTGTACTATTCAGACCTTACTGACACAGCGAGCTATAACACGTTTGCTCTACCACATAAGAAGTGAATTTAATTTCATTCTTCCTCCAAGGTGCTGCAGATCCTGTTGGGGCTGTGCACAGGCACAGCTTATTCATGACTGCATGCAGCTACCATGCTTCCATGGTAAGACAGGTGAACAGACTTCTGTTTTCTGCTGAACTTTGACAACAGTTTTTTCTTCCTGCTAGAATGCATTTTATGGGACAAGGAGTGGACTGGGTGTGTCCAGCTCCAGTCATGATTGGTAGAACTGACTGCGCTAGTTTTTGCTGCCAAGTCAGGCTGGTGATGGCATAAATGTAAAGACTCCTTAAGTAGGATTTCTAGTTGATCAACTTTGGATTTGTGAACTAAATCATCTGCTGTGGACAAAAAAGAACTATGTAATTCCTACACAATCATTTGGCTTGTTTGGCTTGCTATAATTGTACTTAAAGATTTTCCTAAGGCAGCTTTTAGCAGAAGCTGCATGGGCAGATCTGCTAATCAGCTTATAAAGTTTCAGCTTCTTATCTTTACTTAGGCTTTCACTGTATTCTCTTTTTTTCAGATTTAGAAGTCCTGTGAAGGGTGCCATTACACTTTCTTTTCCAGGCTGCATGGAAATTTAGCATAAACCTATGCTGATGCTGTCTGTGTGTATCACAGAAGCAAAACACCAGCAGTTTAGAACCTGTTCCATGTGTTCTTGGGTAGCAGCTGACCTGTAAAAAGTAGCCCCTAAAATAATCTACAGGGTCTGTTAAACTAAAGTAAAAAGAACTGCTATTAAGGGCATTCACTCACTTGTTACTGTGTTCAGTAGCAATCTTCAGCCTCTCCCATAAGGCCCTTTTTCCCTCCATGATATGATGAAACCATGCCCAGAAGCACTTCCTCATCAGGCAGACTGTGTGGAAGGTACTCGCTCTCTCCTCCTGATCAGAGAGATAATCCTTGTACTGGGGAGGAGGACAAAGAAAGAGGTGAGAATGGCTTCTTATCTTCTTTTCTCTCCCAACCTCTGGCCCAATAAATAAAACCCTGCTCAGACTGTGGCAGTGAAGGGTGGTGGGCACAGGAGTGGAGGAAAATCAGGGAGCAGGGTGAGACAGTACATGGTGGAGGAGCAGTGTGTAAGAGAAAATTCTGTGTGGAAGAGAGTGATGGAGAGTGAGAAACTGAGAGAAGGTCTCTGAAAAAGGAAATAATGTTGCTGGAATGGGGAGATAGCATAACTTGGCAAAGGTTTGCTACAGGTGAATGAATTGACACTGTGGTTATGGGAAAGTGTGGCAGCAGCTCTCTTGGTATAATTTCTCCACGGTGGTGCAGGCCAACCTTTAGCCAGTTCCTGAAGCCCCATCTCAGTAACATATGGTAATAGAAGTTCTCAGCCCGAGACATCTTCTCCCTGAGACTCTGCTGGGCGTCCTGCAGCCAAGTCATCAGGCATTTCCTCTGCAGGGCCAAGCTGTGGTGACTTTCTGCCACCTGAGTGAAGACAGCAGAGACAGCAGCTGGTTACCTGAACTGGTGACTACTTAAGTATAAAGCCACAGAAAATTGGGTGCACTAGAAAATAATCTCAGTTTCTTGGGGCCACCCAAATCCAGATTTCTGACAACTGACTTACAGGATCCCACAAAGAGGGGTCAGCATAAGGAACAAGACCAGTCTCTCTAAAGAGAATACCCCTTTTGAATGAGATGCTCAGTTCAACTGACTGTGAATGGGGCAGAGGCACGGCCTGTAACAGTTTAGTCCAAGCCTGTCCATAATGCTGACCAGCGGGTGGACATATGGAACAGCTTGTATCCATCTACTTCTTCCCAGCTGGAGGCCTGTGTGCATTTGGTGAAGTACTGTGAGTAGTTCCAGTGACTTAAATGGAAGCTTTCCAACTTAGCCCTGGGCTCTGTCTGGATCTTCAGGATACAGCTGAGTGTTATCAGTCTCTCCCTGATAAGGGATGCCGACTCAATCGTGCAGAAATGTTTCTTTAGCAATACTCCTGCACTGAGGTCTCAGAAGCTGGCACTCGCTGTTCTGCACTGAGGATAGAGCCAGGACACAATAGGTTGTTGGATTATCACCTGTAGTGTCCTGCCACTAGCAGTGGCCAGCTCTGTACCAGCAACTTCAGAGAGAGGGAAAGCCCTGATGATAGGCTGGGGTTAACACCTGCAGCTGAAGTTGCCTGGCAGTATCTCAAGGATAAGCTTTGCTGTGGAGTAAGAAAACTGGCAGATGCATGTCATATAACTTTTTTTTTTGCTGTTTAATCCTGTTTAATCAGCTATAAATGAGGATGCCATCCCTGCAGGTTTTTAATGGCTTTTCATGATTATTGTCACACAGGCTGATTTAAAGAACTAATATAAGGCACGGCATGCAGGGAGAATTTTGCTTTTTCCATCTCTACCTGGCCTAAAAGCCTATTAATGCTTCTGCTAAGTGCTGCATCTACTTTTTCCCTTCCTCCTATGGCACCAGTCATTTCCTTTACCCTCAGCACTTACCACTAGGTTTTCCTTGGCTTGCTCCCTCAGCCTTTTCCATGGCACTATTCCCAGCTTTCTGAGAAGGACCTTCTCATAGTGATCTCTAGCCTTTTTCTGGAGCTGCTGCTCTTTCTCCAGCCTCTTCTGCTTCTCCAGTTCTTTCTGCAATACAAAAAGCAGTAGTTTTAATTCCCTCACGATGAAGAAGATATTAAGCAATGACAATAGATTATCATAATGGAGCTGGAGGTTCTGACCAGACAGGAAACAGTGATCTGCATCATCTTTAGCACTGCAGACCAGACATGACCCCATGCGTAGAAGCTGTGTCCTAAAGCAAACTGTCTTCTCCTGGGAGGTGAGAGTATTCCTGGACACTCCCTTGGGTTGTGTATCAGCACTGCAGTTTGGAGTTATTGTAACAGACATGTCACCTGTGGCTACCATAAGTGCTGATGTAGCAGGAACCTTCTTTCATGTCTAAGACATGTCCAAAAATTATTCTGAGTTTATATATGGACCCTACCACTTAATCTAGCCTAAACAGCAGGGGAGGGATGTGGGTATTTCATAACTGTATAACACTACTTTTGACAGATATTCAGGAATGAAGGTCAAATGTTCTAAAAAACTCAATCCAAGTAGAACTGTAGTTGTAGGTTGAATTCCTGTAGGATTTCAAATGTGCTATTTGGGTTATTAGGACAACTCATTTCCAAATAAGAATAATGAAGTGCAGCTATTCCTAGGTTACCTCCAAGAGGAAAAGGTGCCCTTGATATAACTATCAGGCTTGTTTACTTCTGAATCATGTGTTTGTGACTGGTATCATTGTGTACATTGGAGGGGTGACAACAGTGGAAGGAATCTGAGAGTAGACTGAACATGCTGCCACTGTGAGGGGCTTATGTGGCTGTATCTCAGCAGAGAATGTCCAGCAGCTGGGACCTCTAGTCCTGCTGAGGAGACAGACAGCATATAGTTCATAGCATGTTTGGGACACAGCCCTGCCCCTCACACTGTCAGAAAGGGGGCAGACTGTGAGTCTGTATTGCGGGTGCTGTGCTGTGCAACTCTGCTCTACCAATGCACACCTTCAGTTCACATTACTCTGCCTGCTGACTGAGTACCAGTGGGTAATGGATCTTCTTCCCTATCCCTGCTAAAGGGGAAGTAACAGGTATGAGGCATTTGGTCACCAGCTTCTGCTGCCTTCTCTCCTCCCGGCGTTTTTCCCGCTGTGCTTCCTTTTCCTCGGCTTCCTTCCTCTGTCGTGCTTCCTCTTCAGCCTTCAGCTGGGCCTTGAAATGGAGGAAAGTGAAATTCAATTTGTTTCATGTGACCTCTTCCATGAACACAGATCTTTAAATTTTCCTAGTATTCCTCTAATATTGACCAGCACCTGAAACTTCAGCAGGTGAAGTTTCACATATTAGACATGATCTGTGCTCAAGAGTGAACTGTGGAAGGGACAGGGATGAGGGACTGTCCTTTTTACTGCCTATATCTATCTATCTATCTATCTATCTATCTATCTATCTATCTATTTTTCTATGTATGTTCATGTATATCTTTCTTTGCCCTAAGTTATAGTATTTGTCCACTCTTCCTCTAAAAAAATATAAACCATACACCAAGTCATTTATTGAGAACTTGATTACTCTAGTCAGTTCTGAATCCCTAGGCTCTGCTCTCTAGTTTCCTTTCCATGTGCAAAGCAGCATTACAGGTACCCAAACATTTCTTTCCCCAGACACTGAAGATCATACTTTCTAATCCTAATGCAATTTACTAGCAATATTTTCTGTTGGGTTAGATGAAATAGAAAAGTGTTATAGTCATGATTGTCCAGACTTTGGGAATGTAAAACAGGTGGGAGATGTGGAATTGAAAGCGAGTTTCGATCAGCTACTGAGTAACTAAAAAACGATAGGATGGCCGGCAGGAGGCCATCTCCTTAATGCAGCAATGCTGTTCTTATCAAGAGCCCGAGGGTCAAAGCAGACCACACCTGCTTGGTGGGAGGCGTCCAAAGGGTAGCCTTTAGAGTTTAAAATGTAACACAGTATGTTAATGTAGTGGTTCCTATAGGCTGTATGTAAATGCTATAGGATTTGTATCTTGGACTAGATTGGTTAGTGTAAATTAGAATATTCAGTATAGAAGAAGATTTAATGCATTGTAACAGGAACTTCTCTCTCTTACTCTCTTGCTCTTAGCTCTTACACTCTTACGCTTTTACTCTCTTAATCTTTTACTCCTCTCTTACTCTCTTCTTTCTCTCTTTTCTCGGCCTTACTCTGAGCTGCACCTGGCAGCTCTTAGCAGGACCCTTTAACCCACACCCCAAGCAATAAACTGCTTGCTTCTAAAATTAGCTTAGGACTTATAGAGATCTCCCGTCTCGGTTTGTCCCATCGCCGCCCGTCCACAGACCCCCAGACCCCACAATTTTCAGTTACAGTTTAATACCCTGACTTGAAGAAGGCTCCTCTGTTGGATGTGTATCACAGAATTTGTGTATTAACTATACAAACATTGCCAGTATCTTCCCTCTTCAGCAGAGATTTGCTAGAAAGATGCAGATTTTTACTAGGTGAGACTGCATGTCCTCAAGCTGCATATGACCAGAGAAGAAAGGCAGGGAGGGGAATTCCACCACTGCCAGGTCCCATCAAGTGGATCTCTGTGTGCACTTCCACCCTTACCATTCTCAGCAAAGAAAAACTACAGTCATGGGGTAGGTGTGAAAAAAGTGTTGGGGGTGGTAAGGGAGGCTGCTTCTAGAACTGCAACATCACGATGAAGTGTCTGCCTATGATACAAGAGGGCTGGTGCTGCAAAAACAGCAGTAACTACTTATTTTGATGTGTGATGGACATTTGCTTTCTCACAAGTCATAAAACTCCTGCTTTGGATAAAGGGCCTTTTCTCAATCCTTGACTCTGGGCTTAACTCAGCATTTCTTGTAACTGGATGATGTCAAAGACACTATTTCATTTTCTGCTTCCCTTACCAATTTTTCCTCTGCTTTTCGTTGTTTGGCCTTTTCTATTTTCTTCTTCTGTTCTGCCCGCTGAATAGCTCTCTCCTCCATCCCTACAGAAACAAAGGACATAAGGCTTAGTGGAAATGAGCTATGGTGTAATGGCCGAAGTTTGGTGAACAAGGATGCATCACTCTTTTTTGCCAGGCCCCCACTGCCCTGGCAAAAAAACCCCAAAGGGACTTGCTTCCTGCTGCCCCCTGCAGCCGGCAGTGTCATGAACAAGGAACCTATAAACGTATGTGAGATGACTCAGGACCATGTTCTCTCCACCCTCCTTGGCTGACAGTCACAACCATACGGCTCAGTTATGAAAGAACCTGTATTCAGAGGGTTTGTCCCTCCCTGCCTTGCCTGATTGAGGGCTGAGGCTCAGGACACATGATTTAGCAGCAATTGCTCTGAGGTCTCCAGTAAGCTCTAACTGCTTATTTAAAAGCAATTTCATGACAGCATCACTGTCACAGGGACATACAGGTACTTGGTCCCATCAGTAAGAAACTACTGCTTAATGCTTCTTTTGGAAGATAAATTACAATGGAGTGATCTTGCTGGCCATCAGCAAAGATGTTACACACAGAGCATGCAAAGGAGTTGGGAACCTGTGCTTGCTTCCTCTGCAGTTGTAAACTAACCACAGGCTGGAGCAATCAATAACTGGGAAGCATTGAAGTGTGTTTTGACCACGGTATCTTTCTTCAGATTCTTTTCCCCTCCCAGCTGTCTCAGGATTCTCTGCCAAGGGAAAACCATTCAGTGATAACTTCTTCACTGAATTTTTTTTGGATCTTTCAACACAAGTACTTTAATGCTCTGAAAAGTATGTTTGCTGTCTCTAAGATGTAGAGTTCAGACAAATCAGGGTGAATGATGGCTTGGACTAGGTGCATTGGAGCTGAACATGGGTAGCGAAAGACAACTATTAATGCCCAACTGTCATGGCCAAAAAGGTCTGCTGATCCCAAAACTATTGAAACATCACAATGATTCTATTCCAGACAACCTTTCATGCAGACTATTACTACCCTGCATTGATAAAGAACTTAGGGATATAACAGGACCCAGACTCTAGTTTACTGATGAGAAGGCTATGTTGCATGTTTATTGTGTTCCAGTGTGGCCAGAAAAAGGGAGATATTTTACAAAAGGCAGAGATCTGGAGTTCCTTCCCCAGCCTGGCTATTGTTGTCTCACAAAACCTTGGCTGCACTTAAATTCCCTCTGAAATCTCAACACGTCTGTCACAGTTGGATGAAAATGACTGGCTAGTTTAAGTGTTACTTGGATGCATAATGAAGGGAATGAGACTGATGGCAAAAAGCCCTGTACAGCTTCTCTGAGTCTTGTCACAGGAGAGGCAACCACAGGTGTTGCAACAACTGCCACAACAGTATACTAAGTGTGGACATGAGGGGTTTGCAGTGTCCCAGGTTTTACAGATGCCTGGCTTGGACAGGGAAACCGCTCACCCTCTCCTCTCACAGCACTTGTCAGACTGGGAAAAAAAGTGCAGAATTTTACTTGCACAATATCGTCAACCAGCAAAGTTGAGGCAAAGACAGACATTTCCATCCAAGCTGTTGAGAAAAGTGGTCTGGAGTGGTGTTTGGTGTCTAGAACAATACCTTTCAGTATGGGATGAGGTGAGGTCAGCCGGCTGGAAGGCCTCCTGCATTGCATTGCTGCCTTTGTGTTTTCTGGCCCACGAGAATCAGGTGGGCTATGAAAGAAAAGAGTAAGGAAATTCTTCAGTGAACGTGGTCAAACTATGTCTCACACCTACCACCTATGGCCTTGTAGTTTCTATTCTCCATTGTGCTGCATTATCCCTGATACACCTTTCTTCTGCTTGAAATGGGACTGATGATACACCCTTGCAAAGGAACTGAGTTCCAGGGCCCCTGCATGGACTGAAATATGGAGGATGCTCTTCTTTTTCGTAACTAAACAGATCCCTGCTGCTACTATGGGTGACATTGGTATTGCTGTTTCTAAGTGGATCCTGCATGGATAACCTGATGTTGAGCCAGTGCAGGGAGAGAGAACTGCGGCCAGTCTGACACTTCCTTCGAGGCTAAGTCACAGCTGAGAGGAACTCTCAGATAGCACTAGCATGACTGAAATGTGCCTGGCAAATTCTGGCTCAGCTTGAGTGGGAATGAAACATGATGACTAACTGACCCTGCTTTATAGAGGGCATATACCTCAGAGGGGTTGTATTCTTGCATCTGGATTCTTTTTCCTCCCTGGTTGGAGAAATAGAATTGTTAAACATTTGGGTTACAGCCATAGCTTGTGCTGCCTCTTCATCTCTGCTCAGCTTCTGATTTTCCTGCAGTTTAAGGATCAGCTCTTGCTGTTTCTGAAGCTGCTGTCTCTGCTCCTCAATCACATGTTGCTGGAAGGCGTGACGGTGCTCAAAACGACTACCATAAGCAGGAGATGTCTTTGGACTAGGTGCCTGAAACTGCTGGAGCACTGTGGCTATTTGATTCCTGTACATAGCCTGGTCCTGGGCAATCAGGGCTGCATGTTTAATGGTAATCTCCCAGGCAAATTTGGTGTTTCTGCAGAAATGAGATGTGTGAACAATATCCCAACAACACTGGTCTCTGGTGTGATCAGGCTCGCTCTGTATGAGGCAAGCTTCAGCTGGCTAGGGGAAAAACAAAAAGAAATGAGGAAAATTTGGCATTGATGGAAACCAAGCACTCCTCTGCCCTTCCTGCACAGTGTTTTTTTAAATGCAAATCTATTGAGATGCCTGAGAAGTAGGGTAATCTCAGCTACGAAATCCTTATCCAGTCAGGCCAGAGGGGCCCTGTTATGCACAAAGTGGAGGCTGTGGAAAAGAACTATTAAGGAGCTGAGTGCCATTTCACCAGGAGGAAGAAATCCTGATTAGGCAAGAGCTTTGGCAGGAATACGTCCTGACTGTTTTGTTAGGGAGCACATCTTAGGACAGCTCATTTCTCGGGGATTAGCACACTTCCTTTTGGACTGTGTTGTCCCTGCTCAACGCTCAGATGGAGAATAAAATTAAGAACAGTTGTTGAAGTGATCTACACAGCTGATCTATTGAACAGTCCCCTGTTAAATGGAAGAGAAGTCTACAAAGAGCTGCTTCCTCATGCCTCTTTTCCAGCTTTGATAAATGTTACCACAAAACAGGTGCACAGTGGGGAATGAGGCTGCACCTTTCTGACACATGGTGATTCTCTGAAGAGGCATCAGCTATAAGGTCTGCTTTCTGATTCCTAGGTCAAACCCTAAATTCAGTCCTACTCCTTGAGCACAAATTTTACCAGTGCAGCAGAAAAAAAATATGGGCCTACTAGGATAGTGTAAGCACTGGAAGAAATCAACTTTTGCTTACATTTAAGCAAACAAAAAGCTTCACCTGTAATATGTGTGTGTGAGCTCTAATACTGACATTAGAGCACTGATGTGGTACAGGTTTTATAGACAGAAGGGAAGGTGGAGATCCAACCTGATAAATGACAATTTAAGGAAGCAACCTCTAATTTTCCTCTCCTACCTCCCTATGATGTGCATTATCCTGAAATAGCCAGTGACAACCTTTCCCCCCCCCATAGTTAAAAGCAGGAAAGCTCCACTGGTATGAAAAATATCTCTTGTCATGCAGTCAAGTTATTCTTTTTAAGTCTAAGCTGGCATCAAAGATGTAACTAATCTCTCAGTAAAAGTGATCTGGGGGTGGGATGCTCACTGCAACTCAGAGTACATGAAGGGTTGTTCTTTGGCAGCACTAGAGATTATTTTTAAAACTCATCCATCGTCCTTCACATTTGCCTCTGATTTTTAGACTTCTCTCCTGAACAGTTGCAGGCAGATATCTGGGGGTCATTCTGAGAAAGAAGCTTTCCTCTGGGACAATGTACTCTTTATTTCAGATTGTATAAAGTAAGTACTTTCTAAGAGTACTGCTATGCCAATAGACAAAACTACATGAGAAGGATTTACCTTGTCTTGCTGTAAATCTTGATGATGGTTTACTTCTGCTGTCTCAGGCTTGTTAACCTCCAGTGGCCTGTCCCCACCTTTCCCCAGTGACACAGCCTCCAGCAGCTGTTGCATCTTTCTCTTTGTCTGCTCCCTCTTCATCTGCAGCTCTCGCTTTTCCGTCTCCGCTCGGCTCCAGCACTGCCAGGCCAGAAAGCAGCAACGCAGGAGGCGTCGCTGGTTGTACTCCACAGCCAGCTGGGTTTTTCTGAATGAGAAAGCGTTTGTGTTATGGCAAGAGTGAGGCTTCTGCCCAGGCACAAAGCCACATCGTTTCCTGAGTCTTTTTGCTGCTTAACTCTGAAGGCTCTCTGAAGTTGTACAGAGCTCCGCCAAGGAGGAGTGGGAGGCCAGAAAGGATGCCTGCTATTCTGAATTAAGTGTCACTAGTTCACACTTTGCAATTTCCTGTGGCATCTCTGGGATACAGGACAGCTGCAAAAGAGGTATCATGTTCCCTGGCCAGCTGCATTTGGGGAAGTGACAGTGTCTCACCACTGCAGCCTGCCAGGCAGCTGCTAAGGGGAGTATTTTCTCTGGATGATAGGGAATTCATCCAACAGCCTCCTTAATGAAAGGCATTGGCCAAAATGATCTCTGCTATACTTCTACTGAAACAGCAAATATATTAATCAGGAATAAATTTGGCATCTCATATTCTCTGGAGTCCAGAATGAGCGAGGGTGAGTTTTCTAGGAAAGATATCTACAGAGACTGAGGAACAGGCTTGTTGGAGAGTGCTAAAGCTCTTGTTTATATCTGTCCTCCTTTTCATCTGTACCACAACGCCTCTGGCAGACTGCAGGCAGTGTAGCAATTTTCTCAAAAAGCTGCTGTTTCCCTCCTGCTGGATAACTGACAAGCTTCTTTTACAGTCCCTGATCACTGCTCTGCCCAAGTACAGCTGCAGTAGGAGGAATTCCACAGTAAATGGTCACTACCTGTTTTGATCTTGGAGATGAACTTCCAATTGCTCTGTCTCCTGCTCTACTTTCTGGGCCCAAGTATAGTTTCTCCAAGCTCGCAGAGCCTTCAGTTGGCATCTCCAGTCAGCAAGGGCTCTGGCTTTTCCCATTTTAATTCTGCACTCCAGAATGAGTTTCAGCCAAGCAGAGAAATGTCGTTGCAAGCACTGCATGGGAGAGTTTCAAAAAACCAATGAGCAAGATACAGCCTGTCACACAAATATTGATCCTCTCTGCCCTTTGCCTATTCTGGCTTTCCTTTTTGAGATTCTTTTTAGAATCCTCATTTTCAACAATTATCTTGAGGATTAAAAAAGAAGTATTGCAGAGCACGTGCATGATCTTGTACAAAATGCAGAGTCTAGAAAGAGACATCATATCAAGGGGCTCTGTGCTTTGGAGTGAAATACACTTAGTTCATCAAGTATAAAGGAATGAAATGGGTGAGGAACATACAATTTCTAGAGACAGGGAAAATATTTTCAAATGTAGAAAATGTCTAAGATGCTACAGGCAAGAACATATCTGTGAATAACTGCTGCTTTTTTTTTAAGAAAAAGATTTTTTAACTTAGACAAAAATCAAGACACTTCCTAGACTGAATTTATGACCGGCCTTAGCTCATCCTTGTTCCAGCAGGAAGCCAAACCTTTCCCCTATTGTGTAATTAGACTCGCTGCCTTTGGGAGTAATTTACATTGTACAGAGCAGCAATTTGCTATCTAATCTACTCCATAATTCTAGCCCTGTCACTGCAGACACTATTCATTTTGATCCTCCAAGTGGGTCAACTTACAGGACTCTGCTGTTCCCCTTTTGTCACAGTGCCTTGTGTTAATTGCATTCCTTTCTCGCTGAAATCTTCAAATGGAGACTTACAAAAAGTCAATGCATTAGCTGTTTCTTTCTGCTTTAGGAAAGCAATCAAAATGTCACTATTGCTTAGCTCAGCTAAGCTGTGTCTTCTTACATTATGCCAGTCCTGAATTGTTCTGTGGTTTCATTCAGGCTTATCTTCACAGCTTAGACTGTACTGGAGAGAGGTTGTGTTCTGCTAAATAGCAGCCAAGCCCAAATCCAGCAGATGGGCAGATGGATTGAGCTGTGAGGAAAATCACCATAAAATGTACAGGATTCTTCTACTGAAAAAAACCCTAGATGTAGATATACAGACATCAACAATGATGACTGCTCTATTAATTAAAAACATTATGTGATGGATGGCATTCATACCTGCACTCAAGAATTTTATTTCCTTTGCTGAGACTGCTGCGATAATATAAAATTATTCAGTACTAAAAGATCATTCTTTAGTTGCCAATATTTGATACACATTTAACCCAGAGCTGACCATGATACCAGAATAATGAAGGTGAAACAAAGGAGTTCCTACTAGGAATTATTAGAGTTTGTTTGCCTCGAAAGAGCTGTTGCAGTAACACAGAACATCCTACTGCACCCAGTGGAAGGGATTCTTGAGGAACCTGTTACTGTGGCTGTGCTGGCATGCATCAACTCTCAGGGCCACTGCTCAAAATGCATCCCAGGCTGCAGCATTTCTTTCTTCTCCCTGTTCCTGAACTAGAGTATGCAAGGCAATCTTTAAAATGCCTTCCCATGCACACAATGAGGGCTTCTCAGGCCTTTTTTCTGCCACTTTCCCCTTTTATTTCCTTCCTTGAGGGAAAATAAATCTCACTCTACTTCCTCTTCTTTACATCTCCTTATTTCTTGATTGCAGAAGTCTTCATGGTCTCATCTGTCTTGAGAGCCATACCTTTTCCTCAATTCTAAGTGAAATGTCCCATTGAATACACTTGAGGCACAGGCCCAGGGGGGTTGACACCTCAACCAATTGGATTTCTTGCTCCTAGTCTTAGAAGACACTTTTGGCCCTGCTTTCCTGGTACCAGGAGGTCTTCGAAAAAGTAAAAAATTCTGTATAACCAGGACTTTTTACTTCAGGTTTGCAAATGGTAGCCAAGGGCAGGTAGCTCAGAGTGTCAGATAAAGAAAGGTGATGCTCACTCTCTGCTTACTGGTGTGAATCCTGCACAGCAACTCCTGAGTTCTTCTCTGCTTCTCCTCTCCTTGCTCTTCTCTCTTCAGGACCAGGGGTGGTGACACAGCAGACACCTCCTGTGTTGACAGCTTTTGAGTTTTTTCTTGTCTCTTCCCCTCCCTGGAAAGTGAACAAACACACAGATCTAATATCATGATATACAATCTAATACTTTCTCTTTTTGGCCAATTGTAACAGAACCACCTCTACAGCTTAGAATTTGCTGATTATTTTAACTTGGCCTTCTTAAAAACCACCTGTGTAATGGTTTGGGGTCCCAGAGATTAAACAGTCCGGTGCATTTCCTAAACAGAAGGCAGAAGAAAATAGTAAATTATTTCAGTAAATATTTCATTAAAGCACTTGTATAAGAAGATTTAGGATCTCAGGGCTGCCTAAGTAAATGAATGGCATCCCTAAAAGCGACATCTCTGTGACAATCCAAGCTCAGCAGAAGAAGAAAATTATGTCTCTGCAGAATTCTCAGCCAAGAATGCTCTCGGTTCTCTCATAGTAGGGAAAGTATTGCAAGTGCTAGACTTTCAACACAGACTTTTTTTCTTTTATTTTTTTCTGTGTACTGGCTTTCATATGGCATTAGATGCTAACAAGGCTGGCTGTAGCCACAGAGCTGATGGAGAGAATGCACAGTGGTGCAAACACACTGCTACTTTGTGAGTCAGTGCACATACCGTAATGGCTGAGGGGAGGATAACACTATCCTTAGCTCACCTTCTCACTCATGAAAAACTCTGCCACTGATGTTGGTAACAGAGGACTAAAATGTTTTGGGAGAGTTCAAAGTCAGTAACAGCTATTTTATTAGGGATCACCACTACTCATATATTTAACAAAAGGACCTTATAAGTGGTTTTCATCTCTCCACACCCCCCACACCCTTCCTTACATTCTCCAAACTTTTGCCATGGTGTACTTCTTCTCAGCCATTTCCTTTCTCAGCTTCACTATTTCTCTCTGGATCTCCTCCTCCTCCTTCTTAGCCTTCAGGGCCTTTCTTCTCTCCTCCTCCTGTGCTTGGAGCCTGGCCTCAGACAAAATGGCTTTCTTCAGGGACTCTTCTTGTCTTTGAAGCTCTAAAGCCTTCTGATGCCTTATTCGGTTTTCTTTCACCTGGGTAGGAGAAAATTGGCAAAAGTCAAAGCAAACATCAAAGGCTGAAGAATTTGAAGTTCACTGTACACTGCCAGGGTGGGTCACAATCCACCTTTCACATTAAGCAACCTTAGCAGGGACTAAGAACCTTAACAGGGTTAAGCAACCTGCAACCTTAGCAGGGCAAGAAACCTTAACCTTAGCAGGGACTGACTGGAGAGACTGTGCTCTTGACCACCAAAACACTCCATGTGAGAGAGTGAAATAAAACCAATATTCCTGAATGGGCACAAACTCAGCACTGACAGCTGTGGCAGCTCTTCCTGTCAGTCTTCAGAAAAAGGGGAAAACCTGAACAATTTTCATGAAAGCTGACTGTGCGAGCTACTGCTGAATGGCTGATGTGCACATGGAAATGCAGTACAGTTTCAGCTGAACTGTGGAAGAGTATCTTTGGGTAGTTGCTTCCAAGTCAGAGATTATTGCAGGCTCTGAGAGAATACTGGGGAGGTATCACTGAGCATTTACTCTAATCCTATAATCTTCCACCTTATTCCTTTTAACTGAACTCCCTTGCCTGCTCACCTGCTTGTGTCTGAGCTCCATGATTATTCGTGGATCTGCGAATTCTTTTTTTTCCTTGATCTCTTCAAGTCTAAGATGTTTCACTATCCCACAGTTCACAGCTTCATTCTGCAAAAGATGCTGGAGGTATTTCTGGACAGAGGAACTTTCCATTTCACATTCCAGATAGCTGCACAAGTCTGAAATGAGAAATTCAGATTATCTCAGGCTAGTCTGAAATGAATAAACCCTTCTGTCTCAGATCACAAAGCCCAATGTAATTAAAGGGATCACTTCCCCAGACTGTGAATGCATTTCTGATGAACACAGACACACTGACTGCACTCCATTTATCCCCGGAGTCTTAATCAGTCTCCCATTGAATACGCTAGAGCAGTAACAATGTTTCATGCATTTTTTTGCTTTTGGCCTCTGAGCATCTCAAATGGCTGTATAAACTTGACAGGCCTCAAAAATACCTGTTCACAAAAGAAAAAGAAATTCTCTTTTACAAAGGCATTTGAATGTTTATGAGTCATATTTATGTAGGCCTACAGCAAGATGCTCTACGATCTGGGGGACAAAATTATCACATTTAATCTTATTTCTACTGAGTCCACTGTGATGGCCTCAAAACAACTGTTACCTTTCAGTCTTTCAGACAAACCATAAGGCCTGACCTCCTTCCCCAGCACGGCCTCAGAGAGGAAACCAGGACCTGCTTTGCAGTGCTCTCACCATCAAAGTGCTCATACTTTGGAGGGGCTGTAGAAGGCTCTTCCTGAAGGACAGAGTCAACTTCTTCTCCATCGCTCAGCTCCAGCTGCAGTTGGGACTTCATCCAGTTACTGAGCAGCTCCTGGGCTACCATGAAGAAAGAGGCTGATGAATTCACTTGCTTAAAAAAAATATATGGCTAAGTGTAAACTAGCAATAGTCTGGGATAGTTATACCACATGCTAGGAATGACTGAAACCTGATCTGCAACAGAAAATGGAATGAAGCTAATAGTTCTGTTCTTATCTTCTCGATCTGTAAAAGAACAGGAAAAGAATGTGGCAAATTTTTTCCCTGTCATCTATATCAGAAATAAATTCTTCTCCACCTCATTTTTACTATGATTCTGCAGGCATTTAGATCACTTGTGATTATTTTCCAGCATTTATCAAGGAGATGAAGTTCACATGAGGTAATTAATAATTTAGATAGCTTTCATATTTTTACCATTGCACTTGCAGACACATAGATGGTTTCCATATGTGCAGCCAACACTGTCATATGCTAAATTCAAAAGAACCAGTTTGGACAAACTTTCGCTTCATGTGTACAGGCTAACCCTTTGCAAGTACCACAGAAACAACTGGTGAGTGTAATTACAAATCTGTCAGGTGGCAAACTTCACCTGGGACTCAGGGACATGGGTGCAGCTATGGGAATGCACCCATGATGGATGTGGTACTCCTCAGTGAGCTCAAATGCCTAATGAAAAACTGGATATGAAGTCCTTCAATGGACTGTTTGCATCTCCATTCTTTTCTGTGGAGAAATGAAAAAATTCCTTTTTTAGAGTTTCTCCTCAAAAGTAAGGTCAGCTCATGTGTCTGCTGCCTCAACAAACCAGCTGGCCTTGCTGCATAGGTGGCCAAGCTGTTCCTGAAGCAGGACACAGGGCTGTAACCTGGCAGGCATCAGGAGCAGCCCCATGAGAAGCAGAGCCATCCTCAGCCATCCGTGTGGCGAGGATGGACAAAGAGCCGGGATCTCAGCAGCCGCTGCAGTGGGAGTCATCACACAGTGTAAGACACACAGTCAATGGACAGGAGCAAGCAGCTGCTCCTAACATCCACTCCCAACACACAGTGAAGATGCTCCCTATTTTTTTTAAAGCAATAAAGCCTTTTTCAAACTTTCTTTGAAAACTGTGAGTTTTTAAAAGAAAACATAAATCTAATGTTTGTTCTCCTTCAAATCACTTTTATGATCTTTCATAATCTCTCCAGCCAGGTCAGGAACAGGTAAATGTATCTGATAACAGAAAAAAGAGCAGAAAACGACTTGCCACTTGCGGGTTACTTTTTTGGTTGGGATTTGTGATCTTCTCATAACTAGAGTAAAAGTCTTCTGGCACTCCTTATCAATACCTTTCTTTACAAAGTGGGCTTTGTGCAGTTACTACCATTAAGTATTGTAATAGTGGATTCCAGGTGAAAGAATGTCAGTTGAGCTAGGAAAAATTCTGAGGGATTGGTAGCTATAAAAAGGAAAATCCTAGCAGAGAAGAGCAAACAAAAATAATAAAGAAACATGAGGAAAGCAAGCAACCTTTCCACCAAAGGAAAAGACAAGGCTTTTCACCACAGCAGAGACAGCTCCTTTGGATCCATTGGCTGTACAATGCATTCAGACAGTGCACTGTAAGCAGGTTAAGTGTATTCCATTATGTTAGTTGAACCCTGGATGATTACAAGTGAAAAAATGGACTTCCTGGATTGAAGTGGATGCTCTTAAGATGTGTCATCATCTTGTTCTGAAATGCTGACTTTTGATTCTTAAAGGAATGGTTAACTCAGTTTTTAAAATCCTGTTTCCTATCAGCTTTTTACACTGCAGACATATTTCTAGCACTGATGGGTGATATTTTCCCTCCTTTTTGTTTTTTAAACTTGCCACAGCTTTACTTTCAAACTTCAGCAAGCACTTTTGGCTGCAGGCTTCACAAAAGAAATATTTATTTAGGTAATTAGTCAGGAAAATTTTGCATGGAAATCAAAACAAAACCACACTGTTATTCACAGATGTGAAATTTACACAGAGCAACTCCATTTCCACAACTAATCTGCTATCAGAAATATGTCAGGTAATTTCACCTGGCTTCCTACAGCCCACTAACTTGTTTTGACCATACAATGTATCTTCAAGGGCAGTTCTTATCCTTGTCTTGACCTGGTATCTCCAGGAGACAGAGAGTTTATCCTTCTCTCAAGTATACCGTTTAAGACCTGAATTGAACTCCAGCAATTGATCCTTCTTATGCCTTTCTCCATTAGATGAAAGACATCTTACTATAAACTGTTTCTTGTGAACTCAAGCTTTGCAAGAGCCTGTTCAGGTCAAAACCACCAAGCTGGATCAAGAACAGTTTATTTTAGGCATCTTGTCGCAAGCAGGATTTTACCTCACCTTCCTCACAGGCCTCACGATGAACTTGCAGCCGTTCTGCAGTTTCCAAACTTGTCACAGGAGCCCAAGGCCTCTGCGAAAAAGCTTCAGAGACAGCATACTCAGAGGCTCCATCCACTCTCTTAAATTAAAGAAAGGAAAACATTTCTAAGGATATTCATTTTTACACTTCCTATATCTATATTTTTCCTCCAGAGAGCAAACATCAGTGGGAATGTAACACAAAAGCATGGCTGTTATAAAGGAATAGATTTCTTTTGAAATGCATTTCTACAACTGCTTGATTGTATAGAATGGACTCAGAAGTCATTAGGCAATAAACACTCATTTGGCAATTAGTAGCAAACACAGAAACTGGAGAACAGAGACCATGGAAACACCCAGCCTCTGGGGGCTGGATGGAGACTTGCTGAGCTAATGCCCAGCAACCAGCAACTATGAAATTTGATACCAGCTTTTTGTCATAGCCCGGCCAAGAGACTTCCTGTCCCGTATTCATCTCTCTGAAATGTTAAAGGTCCTAATGTGTCATTGTGTTTTCACAAGTAACACCTGTGCCCCAGACAGTCCAAATTTCTGAACTCCCTCCCTCTGTGCTGCTGCCAGAGGCCCAGGACACCCCCTGAGGAAGCAGATACACACTTCTACCTGCCACAATAAGCAGGCTGAAGGTGGGAGCATGGGTGCGTCCAAGGAAGCAAAACAAAGGGAACCTCACCCTAGAATTCATTTTTTTTGAAGTCAGGTGGTTTTAGGTGCAGGACATGGTGCTTTGGGGTAAATCTCTTGTATTACTTGCCCAAAAAACCTGCAGCACTCCCGAACAGCAAGTTTTGTGTGTTGAGTTTTATGCATAGCAACAAAACACCTTATTCTTCATAGATTTTGGATTAAAAGGTAGGTTTACAGGTCATCTAGTCCAGCCTCCTAGCTGTGAGCAAGGACATCTTTGATAACACTAAGTTGGATGGGATTGCTCTACTTGAGGGCAGGAAGGCTCTGCAGAAGGGTCTCGACAGGCTGGATTGATAGGCTGAGGCCCACTGCATGAAATTCAGTAAGGTCAAGTGCCAGGTCCTGCATTTACTACAGAACAACTCCAGGCAGCACCACAGCCTGGGGGAAGAGTGGCTGGAAAGCTGCCTGGCTGAAAAGGACCTGGGGGTGCTGGCTGACAGCAGCTGAACATGAGCCAGCAGTGTGCCCAGGTGGCCACAAAAGCCAATGACATCCTGGCCTGGGTCAGCAATAGTGTGGCCAGCAGGACCAGGGCAGGGATTGTCCCCCTGTGCTTAGCACTGGTGTCCCCCTGTACTTAGCACTGCCTTGAGTCTCCTGTGTCCACTTTTGGGTTCCTAAATTCAGGAAAGACACTGAGGTGTGTGTTCAGAAGTCAAAGCTGCTGAAGGGTCCAGAGGAGCAGCTGGGGGAACTGGGATTGTTTAGTGTGGAGAAATGGAGGCTCGGGCATAAACTTGCCACTCTCTACAACCACCTGAAAGGAGGTTGTAACCAGATGGGGGTCAGTCTCTCCTCCCAGGTAACAAGTGACAGGCTAAGGGGGAAGAACTTCAAGTTTTGTTAAGTGATATTTACATTGGATATTAGGAAAAATCTCTTCACTGGAAGGGAGACCAGGCATTGGAACAGGCTGCCCAGGAAAGAGGTTGAGTCACAATGTCTGGAAGTGTTGAACCTGTGTCAACCTGTGGATGTGGCACTTGGGGACATAGTTTAGTGGTGAACATGGGGGTGCTAGGTTAATGGTGAGACTCCATCGATGATCTTAAGATGTTTTTCCAACCTTAATGATTCTGTGATCTTCAAACCACCTCAGGTTACTCAAAGCCCCGTCTAACCTGATCCTGAATGGCTCTGCACAAGTTATTCCGCCTTGGCTCATTGTTCCAAGCTACCGAAACCTCAGCAGGAACTAAGGAAAACCACAGCGTTCCAACCTCGGGTGCCTCTTAGTGAACCCGGGTTTCACAATGCCAACTTTGGCGCCGTTCGCTCGAGTTCAGCGCGGACTCCCCACCCGCCGGCAAACCGCACAGCCCTGGGAAACCTCATCCCCGATCCTGACCCTGCCGTGCTAAGTGCCCGCGATCCCAAGGAAGCGGGATCCCAGAAAAGCGTCCCGCCCCCGGCGCCCCCGAGCCGCTGAGGGCGAGCGGGCCGCGCTGCCCCCGCCGTGCCCGGTTACCTGCGGGAGGCGCTGCCCGCGGTGCGGCCCCGGCCGCTGCCCCGTGAGGGCCATGGCCGCGCCGGGCCCCGCCCCCCTCCGCCCCCCCCCCTCCGCCCCG
>VWZP01010309.1:661530-699162 GCA_013396995.1 Dicaeum eximium | reverse complement strand
CTCGGCCATGGCAACGGAAGGGCGGTGCTTGCCCGCCGGCGCCCGGTGATGACGTCCGGCGCGGGAAGGGGCGGCCCGTGTTCCCTGTGTTCCTCTGTTTCGCCTTCGCGTTCCCGTCCGCGTTCCCCACGTCCCTGGCCGGCGCCGCGGGGCGAGGATGAGGCTGAAGCTGCTCGGTGCGGGCGGCGGGCGGCTGGGCTCGCTGGCGGGGCTGGGCCGCGGCGGGGCCGGCGCACTGGCGCTGCCCGGCTGCCTGCTGTACACGCGGACCGGCGCGGCGCCGCACCTCACCCACGACACACTGCGGGAGGTGCGCGGCGTGCCCGGCGTGGCGCACATCGCCCTGCCCGCCATGTGAGTACCGCGGCCGGGCCGGGGCCCCCTGCTGTCCCATCCGAGCGAGGTGCAGGGGCGGGAGAGGAAAGCTGCGGGGAAGGGAGCTGGAGGGCTGCGTGATTTTTAGCGTGTTTAGGCCAAACCCGTCGTGGGGACTTCGCAGTCATCTTCCTGAGTTGGGCAGAAGGGCGAGGGAAGTGTTTCTGCCCCCCTGCTCTACTGACACGACATCGAGAGTACTGCATCCAGCTCTGGAGCACGCAACATGAGAAGCTTGTGAGCCTGTTGGATCAGGTCCTTTGGAGCCCATGAAGATGCTCAGAGGGCTGGAGCATCATTCCTGTAACAACAGGCAGAGAGATTTGGGGGTGTTCAGCCTGGAGAAGAGAAGGCTTCAGGGAGACCAGCCTTCTCATACCTAAAGGGGGATTTTGGACAGATGCGGACAGATTTTTAACCGAGCCTGTTGTGGTAGGATAAGAGATGATGGGTTTAAACTATAAGAGTGTATCTCTTGTAATGAGGGTGGTGAAATACTGGACCAGGTTGCCCAAAGAGCTGGTAAGTACCCCATACCTGAAAACATTTAAGGTAAAAACTGGAGCAGCAGCAACTAGCTCTCAAAACTAGTTAAGTTGCAACCAAAAGAAAAGATTAACATGGTAAAGCTTGTGCAGTTGTTGAATGATGTCAACACATAAGTGATGCTCCCCAGAAAGTCACAAGTCTTCATGCTCTCCATCAAGTCAGTGGTCCCAAGTCAGGTCAGTGCAGTACTTTTTTTACCAGAGAATTATGAGTGCCCCAGGTTGTGAGCGGTGATTCTAGAGCTCTGTGACTCTGGCATTTCATTCCATGTGTCTGCTTCACTGCCTGACAGCTGGATGGCAAATACCAGTTCAGTGTCAGACAATGCATAAGTATGGAAAAAGCCTTAGTTATGAAACCACCAATCTCTTTAGACAGTTGTCTGCTTAGTTAATGTGTTCCTATATCTGGATTGCAGGGCAGAAATTTATGACGTCCTGGAAGAGTATAAAGATGGAGCTGCAAAATTTATGGGTAAAGTACAAGTATTTGCTTGTATATGTGAGAGATAATACAGGTGGATCCCACTAGAGCATATTCAGGTAGTATCGTAGGCAGAAAGATGTAGGGTTTGCACATTTAGGGATTTGCTTGCTCAGAGTAGCACTAGGGAAGACTTGAAATAATATGTTGGCACTAGTATGGCCAGAAATCCTTCAATCAGGCTACAGAGTGATGATGTGTCTAATTTCTATAAATTACAGACAGTCCTTTGTGTATGGAATCTAGCACATTTTGCAAGAAAAAAAAAAAAAAGGTTGCCTAAGCTTGTTTTGTTTTAGTTGTTTAAAAAGGACATAAAAATTTGGGACATGCATTTCATTATGTATTAAAAAATTATGGTTTGGCTTTCCAAAGGAAATTTCAATAAACTTCACCTGTTTGGAGCAATTCACTCCTTTAAGAAAAATTGAAAAATATCTTTGTCTGGAACTTCCTGGAGGCTTTACTAGTTTCAGTGACTATCTCTGAAGAGAAGGCTGTATGTCCCTGAGACATACTGTCTAGCTTTCTGACATTTGAAACCTCCAATCCAGCAGGGATGATAAATTTCTGATTTGCGTAGTTGATACATTCTCTCACTCTCCTATTCTTTTCTGTGAGGTGGTGAGCTACTCAAACAAAATACTACAAAATACTCAAAGAAGTTGTGGTGCCCCATCCCTGGAAATGTTCAAAGCCAGGTTGGATAGGGCTTTGAGCAGTGTGGTCTAGTGGAAGGTGTCCCCGCCCATGGGGCATGACCTCTAATGTCCCTTCCAACCCAAACTATTCTACGATTCTCCTTTGTCCTTCCTTAAAAGTTCTAGGCTTGGGATTGTTGCTAATTTGGATTGTGTCAGGTGTCTCCAGTGTATCAGTTATCAGTTGAGTGGTCAAGTGAGCCAACTGTTGGGTCTGGAAACTTTTAATAGGTGGAGTATTAATCAAGAAGAAACATAAATAAATCCCAAAGCAGCTATGCAGGCTGCAGAACCAAAAGGTATTGTTTCATGGTCTGTCCCACTGCTGCACTCTTCTCCAGGCAGTTGGTAAAGCTGGGGAAGAAGTCTGCCTTCTTTGGTGCTAAGAGACAGATGAACAATACTTTCTTCATCAGGATGGATATACTTGTGTGGGGGACAATACCCTGTTCCCTTTTGCAGGTCTGCAAGCCACATCTTTGTGTTAGCTTTGCTTTGGTTCATGAAACTCTGCTCTGGATCTGTCTCTCTGTTTTCAGGTATGCCAGATGCTGTGCTCTACTGCTCCCTTCATGACCCAGCCACTCCCTGCCCCTCTGGCTACAATACTAACAAGGTACAGTAGCTGTAAAGACTGAAAGGGTCCAGCTGCAGTTCCCAAAAGAAATCTGCCAATCCTCCCTTCATCTCTGAGTGTGCTTAGATAGCCACAGGATTAGCAAAATAAATCTTTGCCCAGTTGTCATTTACATGCTCATACCTGCAACTGAATGAAGCTGTACGGGTTCTTACTTGGCAGCGTGTTCCCTGAAAGATTCCTGAGCAGTTAAGTGGCAATTCAGGTAGAAAGGAGAGCTCTGGACTACCACACTGTTGTGGTTTAAATGGCAGTAAAAGAAAATACCTGTGTTTTGGCATATTTGCTGTACAGTCTTATGCCTGTGCCACTGATAAGCAGTAAATCTGAAGCCCTGTGTGTGTGTATTTACATACAGCCTGCTACAGCCCCACAAAGGGGAGGGACATCCGAATTTTTGCAGGAGGGTGGCTCAGCAATCCAGGAGTGCATAGTTGCAGACATTTGCTTGTTCCACCCCACAGGCACACACACTGCTGTGCAATCCACACACTGCCTGCTGCCTGACTCGGCTTCATGCTGGAGCTCTGTAGCGGTTTTGGTTCGCCAATTCTGAATTTTTCCCCAATTTGAGTCAATTTGAATTTGTTCCCGGCCAATGCACCACTAAATGTGGTGGGTTTCTCATGCTGGTTAATTACCAGAAGACTTTCTTGCTATGAGATAGGATTAGGAGAAGAGCAAAGCAGGCTCAAAACTTCAAGAGAGTACAAAGACAGTTTATTAACAATAACTAAAAAGAAAAAAAAAGAAAGGGAAAAAAACAAAACCCTTCAGCTCCTTCTCCTCCCTCCACAAACATTCCCTTCTCATTTGTCAGTGTAAAGAAATAACACTGAAACATTCCAGTCAGTCCATCACTTATAAAATAGTCTTTTCTCAACTCTCGCTCAGGGAGAGGAGTCCCTCTTGTTCATGTTATGGAAAAACTTCTCCACAAGAGGAAAGAAAACAGTTCTCTTGTGGCTCAATGTCCTCACTAGCACCCGCCCGGGGGGAAAACTTGCTTGGTGAGGTTCTTCCCACTTCCACAACCTTCCCACAGCTGGGAAGGGGCCACAAAGCCTGGGAGGCAGGGTTGGTTTTCCTGCTTTACAGGTGAAAACTGCACAAAAGAAAGCATAGGTTCTCCTCCTCTTCTCTCACTGGGTCATCCCAGGCAGCAAAAGTCTGCAAAAATCTTCTCTCCTTGGGGCACAAAAGTTCCTCTTCTCTGTTGAAATTCTCATGGGATCACAACTGCCTCAACTTCTCCCTTCCCTTTTGGAGGCCCTCCCTTGCTCAAATTTGAAGTCCATTCCTCTCCCAGCTTCTGCGTGTTACAGAAGTTTCAGTCTTTTCCATAACTAACAACAGGTTTTCAAAACTTTCTCCTTTCCCTCCCATCTGTGCTTAGGCTTCACCCTCACTGACTCCAATGTTTCAATGTCATTCCTTACATTGCCTTCTCTTCTGGTTTCTCTCTCACTGGAAGGAGACTTGGAGCACTGAAGGGGTTAACTTGTCACCCAAAGCCTGCAGAGGTCAGGTGACTCCCGCCGCGGGAACTGCGGCTGTCTCTCTCTCAGCTGCAGGATGTTGGCAGCTTCTGCGGGGTAAAAATTCCCGCGCCGCGCCTTCCCTGGGCTGCTCTTGGCGGGGGGAGTCCGGCAGGCTCAGCTGGGCCCCGGGCTGGGTGGTGGGGGGGCACGACCCGTGGCCAGATATTTGTTTGAAAAGGCCGTCTCCCTCTGGGCTTACAGAGAGCCATCCCTTTCCCCCCCTGCCTCCCACCGCAGCCGCATGGGGGGGAAAAGCAGCCCCGCAGCCGCCGGCTGGCCGGGCCTGGGGGAAGGGGCCCAGCCCCCCCAGGCCCAGGCCAGAGGTCTCACCTCTTTGCTCCCTGCCCGGAAAAAGGAAATTCCCAGCTTCTTCCTCCCCTTCTTAACATGTATATCCCACAAAGTCGCCCCATAAATCCAACTTCACTTCCGGTTCAGCCTCAAACTGACAAGCTCCTGGCACCTGCTCAGATGCAGTCAGTCCCAAGCCTGTTTGGGTATGGCCACATTTGCTGTAAGGTCACTGAGTGATGGGATAACTCCTGCCGTACAGCTATCAGTGTATATTCCTCGCTGCTGGGATCCAGGCTGAGTCCTATCTCTCTGCAGGGAAGGAATTACCTGAAGCTTGTCCCACCGTTGTGCAGCTTTGAGGTGAGAGCAGCAATCTAAACCTGGATGTTGGGAGTTTGATTCAGACCTTTTTGGGTTTTCTAACTAAGCTGGTGAAGATATCTGTCATCTTGTTGTAAGGCCTTCTGCAGCTGCATATGTGCTGATAAATAGTTATGAAAGCTTTTTGAAAGCAATGGGACAGAAAGCTCTGTGCCAGAAAGCCTAGCGCTGGCTGGATTTAAATAATCACAGGATAATGCTCAGCTCTCTAAGCTGCATGGCTATTTTATTTATTAAAGCAGCTTTTTTCCTCTTGAGAATAGAATGAAGGTAACTAGATGTGATTACATTCTGCCCTTTGGCTCAGACAGCTCTGACTTTCCTCTGCCTGCCTTCACCAGCTGTTCCTTGATGCTCTCACAGTAAGAGGCAGCAGGTACTGTCTGAACAACATGCTGCTGCAGAACATACAGTTGCTGTGTTTTGGTTATTCTGTAGATACATATTTTGCAACTCCTTTTGGAGTTGCTCTTTTTTTTAGTTAGAAATTTGCAAAAAAATTTATTGCTTTGGAGACTTCTGGTTTTATTCAAATTTGGTGAAATTGGTAGGTAAGGCCAGAAGTAATCAGGATGGATGGATGCACAACAGGCACATGGTTTACTTGTGCAATCTTTTGGGTCTTTGTGGGGATCAGACCAAAAAAAAAAGGCATCTGCTCATATTTTTTGCATCCGCTGATGAAATTCAGTTTGCAAATTAGTATACGTGAGAACTGCACTGCTTAATCTGTCTGTCTGGCATAGTTTAGGAGAATGTGTTTATACCCTCAGGCCCCCAAAAGTGCCCATAAACATTCCAAGCTATATGCTGTTTCTGATGGCTGAAAACCCTTTCTCATTTAAAAAAGCATGAACAATTACAGATGAAAAGGGCTGACTTCCAAAGGGCTCAAGCCCTTTACTTAACCTTCTTGAATACCCCTTTAAAGTTTTGGAGCAGTAGTTTCACAAGCCTAACAATAATACCACCAAAGCAATGGCCTGGCTGCACTCACAGGTTAATTACAGATTCTGCAAAATAGGCTAAAATGTGAACATTTTATGAGTCTGAATGTTTAGTGAATTGAATGGTGACATCTGCTAGCCTGGAGGTGTTCAGGTAAGATAACCTGTCTGCCCATGTGCTTTTGTCTTGCTATAAATTCTTTAGAGGGTATCACGGAGTAATGATGGAAGATGGGGTCCCATGTGTGCTGGCAGGATGGGGAGCATGTGAAGAGACAGGGAGGATTGTGTGTGAAATCCTAATGAGCACATGCCATTCCTTACATTGGCTCAGTTTGTGTATTTCAGTGCCTTCTAGAGTAGCTGGATTGGGGACTTAAAATAACATGGGGTTCTAAGATTGGGTGCTTAACAAGCTTTTGTATTCTTCCCAGTCTGCATGGTTTATATAAACACATACATTCATGTGTGTTGTGTAAGTGCGCAGAAAAGGAAGTAGTTTCTTGGGTTTGCATTTTGTACAGAAAACTAGCGAGTTGCCATTGCAGCCTTTGCTGCTTTTTATAAGCTTTTGCTTACTTGACAACAAGTTTGGTGGTAATTCAAGCTTTTTTTTTTTTCCCCTAATTCTGCCACTAATTTGTGTGGTGAGAGGCCAGCTGCTCTATCTCAGATTTTTTAAACGTGGAGGAGTCAGTGTTGAGTGGGATGGTTTCACCAAAGAGTATCTTAGAAATTCCAGTTGATTCATTCATCTCCTTTCATTGATTGTGCCAAGTGAAGCTGATTATCTGAGCCATGCTCCAGGAGAACTTACCTAATGAGCTATTATTCCAGTAGCTGGAGTTTCACCAGACCAGTTCCTTCTCTCCTTTCACCCTTAAGAACTGCTGTCCTTTGCAACTGCTGTTCATCCCTGTTCTTCCTATACAGACGGTCTCCCTGTGGGGGAGCTCAGGGCGCATGGAGATGACAGCTTCCAAGTTCATGGACATCCAGCGGGCCATCCAGCCAGACTGGTTCCAGTGCATCTCTGATGGAGACACCGTTTCTGGGGAAGCTGGCAGAAAAAGAGCCAAGAAGTCTGTGGATAGGTCCCTTTCCTTCTTGGATATATGCCTTCAGCTGCAAGAAAAATCACCGGTAAGCTCCCCAAGATACTGAGGCACTGTCACTGCAAGTGCTTCTTGGTCTGTGCTGCATCCTGGACCAGCCCCAGGATGTGATTTAGTAGGAAATTGTGTCGTCTGTGTATCAGAGAATATCCAGCTTACAGTCCAGAGTGAGGTATAACTTTAGTAAATTGTTTTCTGCTCCAGGGTCTCCCCTCATCTCTACTAGTTGAGGAGAACTACATTTTAGGATTTTTCTTTCTGCTTTTGGGTTGTGATGCATTTCTTTCACTTACCTTATTATTAGATGCATGGGCAAAGTGGGATCTTCTTATTCAGATTGAGAAAACCCATCTTTTTGCTATGCTTGGTTCCAAGTGAGGGAGGGTTTGATAGAATTAGTCAGTGCTATTCTTTATTTCTTCCAGCAGCTTTGAAACGTCCCTCCCTTTTAGTGAAAGTAGACATACTATCTGAGTCTGCACTACAAGGTAAAACAAGTGACAGGGGTTGGTGTTTGTATGTCCTGGAAGGGAATTCCCTGTACATCTGGTGTCTTGAGAGCCAGGATAATGGGACCTGCTCTGTATTTTGCACTAACACATCTATTGCTGAGACCCCATCCATAAAAAGCCATATACAAAGATGGTGTGTGGTTAATTGCCTTCTGTAGGGAGGTGGGAAGAGTGGCATCAGAATTCTCAGTGAGTTAGTGTCAAGGCAAAGAGCAAAATCTTGTCTGTACTAGTCTCATTTCTGACACATAGACTTCACAGTGTTGTGTGGGAATAGTCTTACATGAGATGAAACCCTGTGGTTCTGGCAGGTTCCTGGGAATGTGGGGCTTAAGTAGCAGGCATCTGAAGTCTGGGCTGTGAGATGTCTTTCATGTCTTTGGCAGAGCAGGCTCTAACACTTGTAGCTTTCTCCTGGGACAGGAACTACAAGGAAGTGTAATATTTGGGGCAATTGAAGGCGGAGATATCTTGGAAGAGAGGCTCAGATCAGCCAGGGAGACTGCCAAGCGGCCTGTGGGTGGCTTTCTGCTAGATGGCTTCCAGGGAAGTTCCATGGCCAAGGAGACCAAGTTGAAACTGATAGCTTCTGTCACAGCAGAGCTGCCAGAGGATAAACCAAGGTAAGTTGTGTGGGCAGCATCCCAAGAAATCCATCTGTCCTATTATGAGGAGCATCTACAGGCTTGCTGTGCAGTTTCTCTGTAGGAAATAATCACTGTATTGCACAGCTCTGTGTGTGCCAGGTTGCATTAATTTTACCATTGTCAGGCTGCAGTCTTCAACACGTGTTCCAGTTTTTAGCTGCAACTGGCACCTGGCTTTGCTCGTACTGTGGGTTTGAGGAAGAGTTTTTAGGAAGAGTTAAAGGTAGGATATATCAGGGTTACTTGCCTTTGGTCTTGGAGGCCATGGTTTACTTGAAGTTCAGCTTGAACAAGAATGTTATTATCAAGGTATTTTGCAGGGACTTGTTCTCAGTAAAACTGTCATGTTTCCAGTTGTCTCTGGCCTGAGCTGGCAGATGGCAGAGAGAGGTGCTGGCAGAACCAGCCAGTGCTTGCTACACGATCTTGGTAGCCAGCTCTGTCCTGGTACCTGAGGCACTGAGCCTGTGCACTACACAGGGTAGTACAGGCTGGCCCAGAACAGTGGTGGTCTCTTCCTGGACAGTGTGGGGCTTACTGCATATCTGAGTTGTTAGTTGTGCCCATCAGACCCATGCCAAGGACTGGACAGGAGTGGCAGCTTTCTTGATCCTTATAACTGACTAACTGTAACTAAAGACTTCTTGAAAATGTGTGCTAATATTTGCTAGTGGTTCAGAAGTGTAGGGGTTTCTTTATTGGGTTGAGCTTGCTGGATTGCTCTTACCAGAGCAACTGCTACAGAAATAATATGGTTGCTTTTTTCATCATTTCCTGAAGAGAATGACTGAGGCCCCATTGTGTTCCTGCTTCCCTCTGCTAGCAGAGTATTGCTCTGACCTAGGGGTGTTTAAAAGGAAATTAAATGCAAGAGCACTGTGTCTGATGTTGCAGCTTGTTCTTGCTTAGTGGTGCCTGGGATTTGAATTTTCCTGACGATTAGGAAGCTTGCTGTGTTGTTGCTATCCCATCTGGTTGAGCTACCGAAAAGATCCCCTGGGAGCATTAGAGTCCAATCTGCTCAGCTAACCTCAGTGCATCTGCCTCATCTATCAAATAGTTTGCTTGTCTTGTTAAGACAAGTGTTTCTGACCTCTTGATAGGAAGAGAGCTGGTTAGCCCCAGGGGGTCTTGGAAGTACCTTAAGTGAATTTCAGGCAGTCCTTGCTCCCGATCACCCTTGCCATTCTGGCTGGAGAAGTTGTTTTTCAGCTCTGTTCTACCCCAGCTTGAAATTCTCTAGAAGACAAACACTTTTTGTGCCTCACTCAAGAAGTGGCTGCTTTTTGTGTAATGGTAAAATGATCTTATGAGTGTACTCTTTTTAAAGAATCCTTTCATGTACCTAAAGGGGCTGAAGTCTCTTGATAAAATTTGTTTTCCTTTCCAATAGCATAGGAACCCTTGCAAGAACAAGGGTTCTTTGTCCTTACCTGTGCAGAGATGAGTTTCAGCGAGGCTTTGATCATATATGCAGAGCTACTGTTTTGACTTTTGCATTTCATTTTCTCCCTATCATGGGAACCTGAAACATAAAACACTCATGCTGTAAACTTCTCCTATCCTTATTCCGTGTTCATCAATTTAATTGGAGTACTTAGAAAAGTGACTAAAAATGGCACCTTGTGACTTCATTTATCAGCCGCTGTGTATTTTCCTAATTATCTGTTTAGCTCGTTGCCCTACATTAACTTCTACTGCTTTCAGCCTGGCCATGCACCTGGAGAAGAGCAGGCACTGCTCCACTCTCTTACACTTCACCCACCCTCAGTGAAGCTGGCAACTAAATTTGGCTGCCTGCAGGATCTCTGTTACCATTGATGGCAATCCAGCCAGGCTCTTAATGCCATGTCTCAGGAAATGTTACAGTCCACGTTTTTGGGTAGATCATTTGCGCAGGTAGAGTGTTAAGAGAAGGGAAGACTAAAGCAATGAGGTTTTATCTCTCTAACAAAGTTTTTAATTAGTGCGTTCTCCCCCAGTAGAACACAGTTTTCCAAGTGCATTAGGATGTGTCTGTCACCTGAAGGACTTGTATCTTTGACCAGCCATCTACTGCTGTCTCTGTTGAGACTCTTTTTAGACTGTCTTCTAAACAGCTAATAAACAAAAGGGCCCATGTGTCTGGGAATTGGTAGTTCATTGGGGCACAAACATGATTAAGGAAAATACCTGTTCTATGGCACAGATGTTACAAATCTAATTGTATTTATGTGTATGTGAAAGAAATCACATACAAATCATTTCAAACACAATGAACATAATGGGGCTTTTCCACAGTAAATGAGGGATTATTGCTGCCTTCCAAAGGGCAAAAAACAAAAGGCCTGTTATGTACTGGGTATGTTGGAGGTGGGGAAGTGGAAGCACACAGAATTCTGAGTGATGACTGTTAGCACTTGCAGAGATAAGTTACATGTGTGCACATGACCTGGAGGTCTTTTCCTTCAGGTTTCCTGCTTGCTTCTACTCAGAATATTGTAGATTTTTCCTCCTGTGTGTCTTCTACAGAATTATTCATGGTGTAGGCAAACCAGATGAGGTGCTGGAGTGCATTGAAAGGGGAGTGGACATTTTTGAGAGCTTCTTTCCCTTCCAAGTGACAGAGCGAGGCTGTGCCTTGGTTTTCAGTTACAACTGCCATCCAGATCCTGAAGCAACAGGTAGGCTTCTTGATGGTTGTTATAGTTTTTACATTTTATATTGTGGTAAGCATAATTCATATTTGGGAGGAATCTGTATCTGTATTTTGTTCCTGAAATAAGTGCAGTGACCACTGGAAAAACTGGGATTCAACTACCACGTGTTGCTTTTGAAGGCTAGGTGCTTTGGTGTGAAATCTGTTGAGTAAAACTTGAGGCCTCTGAATGTCTCATTAGCCAAAATATGATGATTAAATGTTTCTTAAACACCTCCTGAATAGAGGGGTTTTAGTTTGACACCATTAGCAAATTTTCTGTTATCATTAGCAGTGAAAGCTGGACCTATTAAGCAATCTCTAGAAATAAATTAATATGTGTCTGTTGTAGTAATATGTTTTTGAATTTTTTTTTCTAGTTGTCAGAAGTTTCCCATTTATTTGGGCAGTTTTCCTTTCTGTCCTTGCATTCATAGGTTTATATCAAAACCAAAATGCTCTGTTCAGAGCTCATTACACTGTGAGATGGGAATGTGTATCACCCATTAAAGCACCTATCAAGTGTGTTTCAAGCAGCTGTTTTGTTTTGGCCTATTAAATATTTTTAATACAGAGAAACATTTCACATTTTTTCTCTTGGGTAAAACCTAGTGGCTTTTTATGCCTGGATAATTCAGAGCCAGCTGAATAGAACAGAACATCTTGTTTCTTTGTGCTTGCTGCTATTTTTTAACCCTTTTCTTTTGTTTGTTGTTCTTTATCTTGTATTACTTTATTCTTAAATTATAAGGCTCTGGGTAATGGCAGTGTTTTTGTCCTGTGTCTGTTTCAGACATGGTAGGCATGGATTATGCAAACAGTAATATTGGTATTTCAAGATACATCTCCTTCTCCTTAAGAACACACTTAAAAATGCAAACCTATAAAATCATGGGATGGTTCTTTATTTTTCAGATAGATGCTGAAAAGGCAGATGTGGAACCTACCTCTTCTGAATTAGTGCTACCAGCCTCTTTTGATTCCAGGGTTGTTGTTTTTGTTTTGGTTTTTTTTTTCTTTTTAAAGAACAAGAGGCATCTAAATCCCTGAGTGATCACAGCATGGAAAGTAGAATGACTGAATGCAGATGAGTTGCCTGTCTACTCTAACAAAATCTCAATAAAATCCATTTGTTCAGGTGATTGCATTCTATTCAGCACGCAGTTCAGACAAAATACTTCTGACATTTTATAAAGAATTCAGCTCAGTAGAGCAGCAAAAAGTTATGCTGTTGTTTCAGCTCTAACTTTTGATTAGTTCTAGTTGATTAGTTTTCACTTCTCTTGCTTTTTTGATCATCTAAAAGTGTATTTGTGTTAACTAACCTACAGCAATTAAAGTAAAATATCTTCTTTCTAGAAAAAAAGAGGTGGAAATTTGTGGCAGGAGTTTTCAGCTGGCAAGAAAATAGAAGAAATATCTGCTCTAAAGTTGCTACCCTTGCTCTGCTCTAAGGCTGTTGTCTTTTTAATTTAATCAGTTTTAACACAAAATGGGGCCCAGGACCTGGAGAAGAACGGTGCTCAAGAAGGCCAGGAAGAAGTCTCCAAAGCTGACCCAGAAATGACACCATTTGAGATATCTCTGAAGGATAAAAAGTATGTGAGTTTGTGAGGAGGGTGCCTGCAGCTGTATGACTAAATATGATGCTTTTGTCCTCTGTATTTATTTGCAACTGGTCAGCAGCTGGATGAGAGACTTCATAAAACAAGGAGCTGTTGAATAGAGTATGTCAGGACAGAGTGGAGAGTGTTGGACAAGCATTCTAGCTTGTTATCAGGCAACAGCCTATCTCTGGGAGCACTGTCTTTTGCCTGACCTAGAGCCAGGGGTTTTCTGATCATTTATCCAGCAAACATTCCGTGGTCATAATTATGTCTCAGCTGAAAGACCATAGATTCACAAAAGTGCCCTGGGAATCACTTTGGTGCTCCACATCTCACTTGGGTCATCTTGAGATACTAGATTTTATTTAAATTATGCAGACCTTCTACTCTCTGACTCAGTTTGGGCAGCTGCAGAGCAGTTCTGCCATTTCTGGATAGTTCACAAAAACTTTGGCTATTGTTACCACTTGTCCTTCCTTCTCTTTGTCAGAGTTACTTCCAGGCTGTCTGAGTAGACAATTGTGTTGCTTTGCTCTCTCTGAAATGGTGCATCTCACAGTAGAGTGGAATACTGTTTTGTGAATAATGGTTTAATAAATCTCTGGTTTTGATGGCTTTCTCCTTCATAAACTGTGTGATAGCTGTCTTGCACTGCAGCTTTTCTGACAGGGAAGGCACAGATGAGGCCTCTCTCTGCTGTTAGCTGTGATGTAGTCAGAGTTTTCTGACTTAAATGTATGGCCTTTTGGCTCTGAAGTGAGTTCTGGCATGAGGCCTGGGGCTTTCAGCAGCCATGGTCCCACACCATGGCAGGGTGTGGGAGTTAAATGATCTTTAAGGTCCTTTCTAACCCAAACCATCTGAAGTCCTGTGTGCCAGTGATGCTGGTCTGAGTTGTCAGCAGACCTGGATTAAGGACCTCAGGGCTTTAAGGCTCAGGTCCCTGCAAAAGGCAAGGTGCTTACAGGGGTGGCCAGGGGTGGCTCTTTATTGCTTGGATGGCTGTCCTTAGCTCTGATGTTACCCAACATTGCTTCTTCCTCAGATACCACGATGACTTTGGTCCTTTGCTGGAAGGATGCAGCTGTTACTGCTGTCAGAGGCACACTCGTGCCTACGTCCATCACCTCCTGGTGACCAACGAGCTGCTGGCCGGCGTCCTGCTCATGATGCACAACTTCCAGCACTACTTTGGTTTCTTCAGTGCCGTTCGGGATGCCTTAAGGGACAGGAAACTGGAGCAACTCAAGGAGCTCGTCTTCAGGCAGGCGCTGCACGACCCGGCAAAAACTGTCTCAGCCACACTGGGACAGTGAGCTCAGAGAGCACAGAGGAGGTTGCAGGCTGCATCCTCATCTAGTGGGACTGTATCACCTGGACCTGTCAGTAAAATGTCTTTAAAATGCTTTTTTTCCCTCCTGGAGGAACCTGAAGGAGATGTTTAAAGGAGATCTCACTTGCTGGTGGGGAAGGATGATCTTGTTCAAACATTCCTTTTGGTTAATTGGCTTGCTGCGTTCTTGGTGGATGGAAGAGCCTGGACAGCTCACCAGTAAGACCAGTATGGCTAGGTTTTCAGATACTCACTGTTGGTTTCCCACGTGCAAGGACAGAGTCATTGAACTTGTGATTGAGGATAAAGCAGGGCATATAGTTAAAATTAATTCAGCTGCCTGGAGACTCGGCAGCTGCTTGGGACTCTTGTTCCATACCCGACAGTAATTATTTTTATAGATAAACCTAGTGGTGTCCCAGTCTCTCATCATGGATCTCCTTGGTGAGAAATCCCACCTCAGTCTAACACACTGCCCTTGTAGCCATTGCCAGCATGTCTGTCCTTTAAAAGAACTGACTGGAAGTGCTGCTGTGCCCAGGGGCACAAGGGACTATGTGTGTACTCTCTCGGGCCACCTGCAGCGCAGAATGTTCTCTGGCCCTGGAAGAAGTCTGCCACCTCGGCCTGGCCTTGAACACCCCTGCCTCAGGAGTCCCATTCATTCCCAGTGACATTAGAGCCAGAGAGAAAAGAAAGTGTTTAGTCTATATACTCCTGCAGGTTTTTTTTTTAACTCAGTGCACTTTTTCCAGATTTCACTGCCGTGTTAGCACATGGGTGACAATGTCTGTACCATTCTTTCCAGCCACCCTAGCACTGGTCACAGGGCAGGCTACACAGATGGCACTGAGATGGAGCTGTGGAATGGAAATGTCATAGGAAAGGACTTTTAGAAAACATTCTGGTGGGTCCTTGTTTTAGAATATGACTTACTGATGTCACATTCCTCTTACTCAGTTGGGTTTTTTTACTGCTCCTTAGTGTGGAATCATGGATTTAATAATTTTATATTACAAAGCAACAATAAAATTTATTATTTGTTACACTGGCTCCTCAATGTGTGACAGAGGTGGTGTACCAGAGAGTTTGAATTCAAGAAGATGTCTCCTGAAAACTTGACCTAGCAGCCTGGTGGAGGACAGTATCTAGGAGTAGGATCATGTTATAGAACAGGTTTCCAAGTAATTTGCTTCAAAAGAATGTTGTAATAGACTTGGAAGTGTTGAAGACAGCTGCCTGTCCTTCTCACCATAAGAACTCTACTACCTTAATTAAGCTTGAAAAAATACTACACTTAATGGCCTTAAAGCCATTAAGGATTAATCTGTAGTTTTTTCTTCACAATTTCTGCAATACTTTAAGATTTTAATACCTCTCATCAGAATGACTTTACCATAGAGTATAAGGGGTTTTTAGTTTCCCTGTCTCTTTGGGCAACTACACATGGTTGTCATAGTTCTTTTTACCATTCCAACCCTATCCGCTCTGTTGCACTAACTTGTGTTCCACAGGATCCTAAAGAAATGGAGCAAATACTGCTCTACTGTTGTCTTCAGACAGATTACAGAGAGTGATTTCAGCCACAGAAACTACATAAAATACAGAATTATCACCCTCACTCCAAGTAGTCCTTTGTGGTTGTTAAAATCGATGCAGCACTGGGAAGCTTGGAGATGGTGTCCTGGGTATACAGCATGAGGTAGAAGGTCTGCCTAACCTAAAGGGCAGGAATTCTAACAAAACAAAAATGGTTTATTCGTGAAAGGATCGTAGTGGTAGTGCATGGGACCTTGCAATGCTTGTTTCTGCAGTGCCTGTTTCTACATTGTTGCAAGTGCCCCTGCAAAATCTTTTGGGAGGGTATGGGTTTTGAAATTTCTTGTTCACTGACACTCCTGTATCCACTCCTGTATTGAAGCCCCGAAATGCCTGGGTCAGCCCAGCACTCGGGCACCATGATGGTTGTCTCCAACAGGTCAGTCAGGAGTGCTCTGGGATCACATAGAGCACAAGGGATGCTGGTGGTTGTGTCCTCCTCACATTTCCTGCATACTTCTTAGGTTGGTAACCTTACTGCTAGTTTTGGAATTGCTGTTTTATACCTTTTGGGGGCTACTTGTGATCTGTCAGTCTCTCTGTCATGCCCCACCTCTGAAATCATTTGGATTTATTAATTTCATCTCCCAGCCTGGATGTCCTCAGGAGCTAAGTGCCAATAACACGCTATTCTAAATAACCCTTCTCTTCTTCTGGCTTTTCATACTGCTGTGTTATGTTTTGGTTTTTTTTCCAGTCCTATCCATTAGGCTTTCCTGTTACAGTTCTCTTCTTAGCTTTTTTGTGTGTGCACCTGTGTACCACAGCTGCCCAAGGTAAACCATTTTATACTGGACAGAATTTGACCAGCTGCATCATTCAGTATCTAACAAACACATTTACAAACATCTCTAACCCTGAAACCATCTTAATGTGTTGTATTTATACAACTTCTCCACATGTCAGTCCTCTTAGTTCACACTGTAAAAAATCAGCAACATTTTTCATGCTAACTTAGAAGGTTTTTTAATTTATTTCAGGCAGAGATCTAATTTCTTTCAAAAACAGAATTCTTGCCCTAATAGAGGGATGAAAACTGCATGAAGAAAGCTAAACTTTCCATGGAGAAGTGAAAATTGAAATTAATAAGGAGTGGAAAAATGTCTGTGCTAAATTCACTAAGCACAGAAGACTGCAAAAAAAAAAAAATAAAATCCTTGACTGCCATGTATCCCCAAAGGGAAGAATATAGAAGAGCAGAGCAGAATACAGAAGAGATGGTGTGTTACAAAAACCCTCGAATTAGACCCTTGAATGTCTTATCCTTAGCAACTTTTAGTGTAATCTTCTCCTTAATAAAGGAAAACCTTTCATGCTGATGAGAATAACTGTGACGGCCTCATGTTAAGGCCTGTGTCCTTCTGACCACTTCATCAGTAGTCTGCTCAGTAACTTCCTCCTTCCAGAGCTATTTTAATGTGGTAGATTCTTTAGCAGTTTCAAAGGTATGCTTTGAAGTGTATTAAGGAAAAATAAATCAAATTGGCTTAGCACAAAAAAGTTTTCTCCTTCAGGTTTGTAATTTTCCACCTCCCTCCCGCTGTTTATCCACCCCATCCTGTAAATCTCTAGGACACAGTGTCCAAGACACACACAGTGTATATCCAGCCTTGTCTGACAGTTTCTAGGTCTGCTCCTCTGTGGCTCTGCAGATCACAGGAGCTGCCCAAGACTGGAAATGTTCCAGCAGTGTGTTCAATTTATTTCTACATCTCTAAGGTCCAGCGGGTTTTCAGATCATGGGATTTTAATGCTTAGAAAATTTAGTTCCAGGTGTGTTTCAGAGGTGCTTTTAAGTATTGAGTAGTTTTTTTTTTCTTCATCCCAAGCCATGTTGTTTTTTGATTCACAACCTGAGGTAGCAGACAAAGAGCTCCAATAAAATGTTTAAACCTTTCCCTCAGTAATTTCAGAGCTATTTCCTCTGTGATGTGGAAGGCATGCATGAAATAGATGATGGTGCAGGCCAGTTTAATGGTTTTATATGTGGTACTCTGGAATGATCACATAATTTGCTGGGGACCTCATCTCTTTTCTGGTAATGCAGCACTCCTTCAGACTATTAAAGATGTTCAAGCACGTTACCATCCTTTCTTATGCACATTCTGTAGCCATGACAGGACTTTTCAAACAAAAAGAGAATGAATTTAAATCCCTTTGAGAAGTTGGATCTAGACTAGCAAAGTTGGTGCTGGCACAAAAATGATGCAGCAAAATGTTCTCGTTTCCTTGTTGATGTTGCCAATGTGAACGGTGTCTGTCAGAGTACACAGTCTCCTCCCTGGGAATATATTGACTTGGAAAAGCAACACCTTTCCTGCCTCACAATGAGGTGATGATGAACTGCCTGGTTAAGTCTACATCTGTTGTCTGTATGTTTCAATTACATTGGTCACGTGAAGGTGCAACACAGTGGGATGTTCTGTCATTCTTCTGACACAGCTCCTCCAGCT
The DNA here is from genome assembly GCA_013396995.1 of Dicaeum eximium. Taxonomy (NCBI): domain Eukaryota; kingdom Metazoa; phylum Chordata; class Aves; order Passeriformes; family Dicaeidae; genus Dicaeum; species Dicaeum eximium. The sequence goes on along the minus strand of VWZP01010309.1, from coordinate 681,311 downwards.
CCTGGCCTTGCTTACTGCCCATCATTACAAAATCTTTGGAGAAAGCCTGCTTTCTTCACAGCTATTTGTGTGTCTGAACATCTTGCAGAGCTCTTTGGGAAGCACTTTTGGATGAGAAGGGGTTATATGGTTAACCAGGATTATTTCAAACTTCTGAAGCCTGAAAATCTAGGAATCGGTTTAGTGAGGACCAAAGGTAAAGGAATTATAAATAAAGGCTTTTAGATCTGCCAGACAGCTCAGGATTAACCAGCCTTCTGTCTTCCCTAGCCTTCTGCTACTGTGGAAAGCATTTTCTGGCTCAAGGGTGTGGCCAATGCACTGGGAAAGGGAATGGCAGCGGTTCATGCCAGAGGCTCTGCAGGACAAGGTGTATCTTACTGTCCACATGTGCACTGTTGATTGATTTGCAGGGTGCTGATCAAGAAAAGATCTAAAAACTATGGCCCTTATACATAATGGTCCACAGACTTTGACAAAGAAAGGAGTGGTTCCAAGGTCCTTGGCCAGAGTTCCTGGACCCATTCCTGTGCTCTATGTGTGACACCTTGTGCTCTTGAGCTGGCTGCCTTTCTGAGCTGGTGGATGTGCTGCAACACATGACACAAAGGTGGCTTTGTAGCAGTGCTTTGTGCTCACTGCTCCCTCCTTCCACAGGAGAACATCTGGTTTGCCTTTTGATGAGGTAATCAGGGGAGGTATTGATGCAGCCAGCATCTTGCAAGAAGTCAGCAGAGTCTTCAAATCTGCCTGGAGCTTTTTTATACTGCCCTTCCTGGGCCAGAATGGAACCATCTACAAAGTAATGTCAACTCCAGTGCTGAAAAACAGCTGAAGAAACCAGCCCTAAGGAAAGCCAGATGCTTTCCTCAGACAAAGCTGAGGGAACTGGGATGAGAGAGAGCAGATTGGCAGGCAGCCGAAGCCTTTAAAGAGATGCAGCTTCTTCAAGGAAGGGAACAGGAGATGGAGCATCTGGGAGGAAGGAACATAGGCAAACAGGATGATCAGGATTTGGCAAGGCCAGCAAAAAAAGGAGTGTGAGCTGTGCAGTATGCCCATGGATAGCACTGCCAACATCAAGTTGCAGAAGTCCCTGGCACATGCCTTTTTCTATCCCTTGTTTCGTGCACATCTTGAAGAGGAAGAAGCTCTCTGTTGTAGTTGAGGGAACTCAGCAATGGCTGCAAAAAGGCAAATGGCCACAGAGTAATGCTGGTAGCCTTCAGAGCTGAGGCTGACCGGGGTACTTAGTGCTGGACTCAACCCTGGCACCTGGCTCCCCTGCTGCCCACAGCCACTGCCATCGCAAATATTCAAGGGAGTCCTGTAGCATCAACCATCTGCTCACGTCCCTTGACCTGACCCCCACAGAGAGGCATAGCAAGGTGAGCAGTCCACCTGCACCACAGGTCTTCCGCCATGACATAGGATGGCAGAAAGAAATGTGATTCCCTCAGTATTTGTGCTTCTGTCCAGTGAAAAGTGGTCTTTATTTGGGCTGTTCAATTTGTCCTACTCACAGCTGTGCAGTAAAACTTATTAAAACTGATAAAAGTCCCCAGGGCAGGAAGCCAGAAAGGTCTTCCCCACATCACCAAAGATACAACAAGCCTGATGCTTGTCTCACTGAGATGCTTAAATCATTATACTGAAATTAATTTTTAATTATGTTCGTTTTTGTCTTTGGCCCCAGGGGTTGTCTTTGCCTCACATTTCCAGAAGCACTCAGGGATGAGAACAGTGTCTGGCAGGAAGAGATTCACTTCCAGAATCAGAAAGGAAGCTCAGGAGAATTCCTGGCCTGGTCTTCAGAGAAAATGTATCCCTGTTGTAGAAAGGTGTGGTTGCTATCAGATCTGGTAGGCTCCTGATCTGAAACTTGAGGCAGTAAGGAAAGGAAGGTTGGCACGAGTGATGCCAGGAATGCATAACAAGGAAGGTCACTGCTATGTCTTAAGATTGACTATTTGGGGAGTAACAGAGAATAACTGGATCAGTGGCTTTTGAGATTGAAAGGCAGCATCTTCAACATCCTGTTCAATGTCATTCAGCAAGAGGTACAGAGCAGCTGATGCTGACTTTGAAGAAATAGAGTTTTGAATCCCTCACACCTTGAAATTCCTACAGTCTTGTGAGCCTTCCTTTGCTCACAAGGCAGAAGGTCAGGTGGCAAAATACTTCCCAGAGATTACATTCTTATGTTAATGTTAATTCATTATTACCATTAGATAAGGAAAAACTCACTTCAATGGCTTATTCAAAGGCTCATGCAGATTTGGGATACTTGCATTGGTCAGAGAAAGAACTGATGAGCTTATTCTTCTTTTTAGACCCCTCACATCCAGGCGTGTTTGCAGACTGAAGGCTGCCAGGGTCTGTTGCTTCACACACTTAGCTGGAACCAAACAGATTGCTACTGGTGTCCTCTGGGTTGTCCAAAATTCCTATTTGTAGTTTTCTGAGTGTCACCATATCAGCAGCCTGCAGGCTGTTGATCCTTCCTTGAAGTTCTGGCATTGATTAGACATTCTTCAGAAAACATAAGGAAGAGCAATGAGCTGTAGCCAAGCTTTGTCTTCCAGGAGAGCTGCCGTCCTGAGCAGGTTGTGCTGGCCCCAGCTGGGAACAGAGAACCCCCTGTCACTCCAATCCCCCTTAGAGACGCAGACTCCAGGTGTACTCCCTCCTCTTCCCAAGGGGGAAGCTCCCTGTGCTTAGCCCCACGGTGGGGTCCAGCTGAGCTCAGCTGAGTATCTGGCCTGGCCGGGCCAGGCCAGCCCTAAAGAGGGTGACCTGGAGAAGTGAGATTTTTCTGCAAGGCTTTGCTTTGTCCTTGTAGTCTGGCAAATGTGGATTTTAATATCTGGCTGCAGCTGGGATTGTTAAAACAACATGTCCAACAGCTGCTGCAAGGCCTCTGCAGAATATTCACGGAGCATTATCACCTGCAGAGCATTGGTCTTTGATGGCAGGTGAAACCCACCTCCTCCATAACTTCCTTGCCTTTCCAGGAGTCAGCTTTTTTTCTCATGGAAGATTGTTTTGTCTTCTGCCCCACGGACCTTTGTGCTCTTCTGCTTAAAGTGTCTTGCATGGTCTGGTGCCTGTTGCTGCCTCTGATAAGGTGGAGCATTTTATGGTTTCTTCTCTGTTTATATTTTACAGGGTAAAACTCAACATAAGAGCTTTTGGTTTTAACTCTTTATGGCTTCAGTTCAATGCCTGCAACCATTTAGGATTTTAGTAACTTGGGTAACCTGTGTTTTTTGTCCTAGACCTGAAGTTTAACACATGCAACGTGTGGCACATCTGTCACAGACGGGGAGCCCCAGATACACGGGGAATAGCAAACTGTGGGATGTGTGGGCTCAGTGGCTCATTCTATGGCTCTGCGAGCTGGGAGATGGTGGATGCAGGGGATAAGTGGCATTTTTCAGTCCATTTCTCAGGCGTGCTGTAAATGTGTCTAGACCTAGGCAGAATTTGGATAGCTGCCTTGTACCTTGCGGGGGCAGGGCTGATCTTCCCAGCGAGTGTTGCCAGCTCTCCTTCCTCTCCAAAGAGTCTTAACTCTCTTCAGCCACGGAGGAGCTGCTTCCTGGCTGCTGTCTCCATGGGTTCGTTTACAAATGTCTTCCAGCACAGGGGACCTGAGGTGTGCCATTCCAGCTGGGGCAGGGTGGAGGTGACACACACTGCAGGGCCCTGTGCTGCACCTGCCAGCCCTGCTGCCACAGCAACCTGTGGCTGCCTCTGAGCTCCCCTCTCCTCTCTGCTTGAGAGGAGGTTTTTGCATTATCCAAAGGCCCTTCTAATGTGAGTATCAGCATGGAAATGAATCCCCACAGAATGCAGAGCACAGCATCACAGCTCACCTCTGCCAGCCGGTTGTGGAGTCAGGGAAAACAAAACACCAAGGAGGAAAATGTAGAAAATCAAGGTCAGTAGGTGTAAGAGACGGTCTGAAGATCCCTCATTTCTGCCTCACGATCATTGCCAAAGACAGAGACTGAGACCCTACAATCTTAAAAGGACTTTGCACAGGAGTCCTGGCCTGGCTGAGGTGGGATGTTTGCCAAGTGCTGCCTGCAGGTGTGCCCAGGGAACCGGTTGCTGAGAACAATGGATGCTTATCATGGTGGACTGCGTCTTTCCTTGCTGCGTAAGTGGAGAAGGAATGGACTGTCCCATACACCTGCCCTGTTCCAGCTCCCCCGAGCATTGGGCCTCACATCAATGCCTGCTGACGTCCCCCACCTTTTGGCCAGTTGCCCCTCGCTCTTGCAAAGGACTATAAAGAGACTCTCTAAATTAACTGACTTTGAGATCTCCCCAACGGACAGAAGATCCTGCACCCTGCGTCGACGGACAGCTGGGCGGACTTCGGCATTGGTAGCTATATCCCCCCTGACTTCTTCCTTTTCTTTCTATACTTTACTTTCCTTTTCTCTTTCCTCTCTATCATATACTAGTGCTGATGAGCACTCAATAAAGTGCAATTTTGTTGTGTTAAGTCCCTGGTGTTGCTTACCTTTTGTACTCTGAGATCAAATAAAAGAACCACATCACAAATCCCACCTTGCGGATCGTGACAGTAGGAGATATTGAGCAGTTGGAAAAGAAGAATGTAGATTACTCTGCTGTAAATAATAAGTGGGAGTGTGTCCTCAGCAATCTCCCTTGCTTGCTGGAGAGAGTGGAGGGGCATCAACTGCTTGCACCTTTGATTGCTTCTGTTCCTTGGCATTTTCTGTGGGGTCACCTATGTTCATATTGACAGAGTAAAACTGGGCATGGTGCTCAAGCAGCACTTGAGGGAAGGGGAGACAGAGAGTGTTTTGAGTTTGGTTTGGAGTTGAGTTTTTGTAATTGTGTGAGGGGTTTGAGCTGTCTTTTTTTTTTTTTTTTTTTTTTTGTGCCTAGTCAGGTCTGTGATCTGGTAGCTCAGATCTTAGTAAAGAAAAGATCATATGTTTAGATACAGAATTTTCCCCATCCCTTATAGCTGTGTGGACACCAAAATACTGCTTAGTCTTCTGCCACACCTCCTGTTCTTACCTCTATCCTGAATAATCTTGGGGATCGCTCCCTGATGAACCGGTTCAAATTCAGGATCAAACTGACCCCTGAGAGATGCTAGGCCAGGTCTTAAAATGGCCCTACTCATCCTTTAAAAGATCTTTCTTTTAATTTCATCCTTTCTGACAATTGTTATACAAAGCAACTGGACTGGTGATCTCTGTTATGAAGCATCTCAATGAGAATTCCTTGACTGGCAGTCTGTCCACAGGCTGGTTGGCTCGATTCATACCTCTACCATCCTGTGTGCTGAGTGCCTCCCATGCTATCCAGCATCTTTGAGCAGATGGAGTAACACTACTGCATGTCTGCCTGGCAGGGCTGGGAAGCTGACCAATCATATTTCCAGAATTCATCTGCTGGAAGTGCTTACAGCAGCCTTTGATTTCTTTACTAGTTGCAAGGAAAATGCAAGTAATAATAAAGACTTCTTGTGGGTGTCCAGATGGATGATAATTTTTTACAGGGAATGTGTTAAGAGGGCTACAGGTGACAAAAGGCTTATGGAAGGAGGTATATTAACCACAAAGATACCAGAACTTCCAGTTACACTTGTGTTTTATTGGGTTAAGGCAGTTACAATGCAGTATGGGGGCCACTGGCCCAGGCAAATTACACATGCTCTCCACAAGATCCTCCTCCCAAAACCCAGACAAACCAAAGCAGCAGCTAGAGCTCTGCTATGTGCTCTGGAGGCAGAGGACGATGGCTTTGGCTTCATATTAGGAAAGAAAGGAAGCCCTTCCCAGATGGAGAAGCTGTGGCATGGACACAGGCAGGAGCAGCACACAGAGTTATGCCCAAAGCTATCAAATGAGCATGGCTGACAGCACAACTAAGCCAAGACCTGGGAGTGAGAGCTGAAGCCTCTGATCCAGTACAGCAAGGGGGCAAAATGAGAGAACCATGCTGAGGCTCTCTGGCCCATGCCAGGTTTGTCCTTATGCAGGGAAGAGCTTTAGAGTGCCCTGACATGAGACCAGCTTACGGTACATCAGGACATGTCTGGTTTTTTCTTCCAGGAACTACTGGAGATGGCTTTGTATAATACTGCTGGGAAAGGAGACCATGGCTGGGCTGTATTTGGCCAGCTCCTGGATATTGGGATATACAGATGCCATATTTGATGACAAGAGCATTGGCAAGGGGCGTCAGGGAGAGTCCTGGGGCTGATCCCAAGACAAATGTCCCTTCTTACTGGGAGGAATGTTAAAACAGCTCTCCTCCAGGTATGGGCTGTAACCAGAGTTACTGCAGAAGCCAGGTGGTACAAACCCTAAATCTAGCAGTGCTTCTGTCAGGAGAGGAGCACAGGTGAAGATTAGTTCCAAAGAGATCATGAACAGGTTTTGAGACAGTGTGCATGCAACCAGCTGAAAAAACAGGTTTTAATCTATGGCAGCTATCAAGAGCCTTTTCTCTTGGTGGCCCCAGTAGATCACTGGGGTGTGTGGTAGTTAAGTAGTGGCCAATCTATCACTGGTCCTTGGGTCAGGAGGAGAGGGGACCCTGGGGACGTGTTGTACTTCTCATGTGAGCTGACCTACCAGAGGGAGGGCAGCCACCTCTACCTTGCAAGGAGCAGAAAAACACAAGCTGGCAGCACAAGGGAAGATTTCATTTGCAACCAGGGCTATTTTCTCAAGCACTTAGACTGACCCAGTTTTACAGGCAAATCTTTTGATGGAAACAACAGGAAAGTTGTTATTTCTCCATCAGCACTCCTTTCTCTTTTTCCTTGTCTAATTTTCACTCTTGGCTCCTGACTGAAGAGATCAGGGTCCTTATCAAAGTCAAGTTCTGTCCTCTTACTAGGACTGCTGTGCATGAGCTGGGTGCCTTCTGCAGGCTGAGGTTCCAGCTGTGGGAGGGCAAATGCACTTCCAGCATGTAGGTAGCAGAGATGAAAGATTCCATCTGCCTTTGGATCGCGTGTGCCCTGCAAGCCTGCCAGCTCCCAGGAGCGATACGCTGCGGTGGCTGATCTGCTGCACACCCAAGGCTGTGCCCAGTGCTGAGGGACTCACTGCCTTGTCCCTGTCTTTTTCTCAACCCAGGGGGCTGCTGCAGACCTGTGCAGCCCGGTGTGGCCCCACAGTCAGCAGCAGAGGATCTTGAGGAAGGCTTTGCGGAAGTCAGTGTTGAAGGTTGTGTAGATGATGGGGTTGAGGGCACTGTTGACGTACCCGAGCCAGGTGCTGGCACTGTAAAGCCCTGGAGGCACGTGGCAGGATGGGCAGTGGGCATTGAGGATGTGAATCAAGAAGAAGGGCAGCCAGCAGACTATGAATGCCCCTGGGTTTAGAGAGAAAACGATCAGTGAGTTTAGAGCAGCAACTATTTGGAAAGGGGCCTGCACTGGTGACCTCTCCCTCCACCCCTTCACTATTTCCATGATGTTTCTGTATTTCACAAACACTGAAGGTCACGTTTATTCCTGACACAGAGGGATTTGGCAAAAGCTTGGGCTCCTTGGAACCAGCTTTAAATGGATGTAGCTTCAGAAGTGGTCTGATGACAGACAAAAGCAAGTGGCCACATCTCTGAGGGAAAGCCTCAGCTGCTTTAATCAGTTAGGAAGAGGGCTGCTTTATTTCTGTGCTACTACTGAGTTAATGGGGAGGAACAGTACAGCAGGTGACAGGGATGCCAGTCTCCTGGCTCCTCTACCCAGCTGTATAAACTGGCTCCTCTGTAATCAGATCTAAGAGCTTCTGCATGTATGGAAGCTTAGGATTGCTCCAGCCTTGTAATAGTAAAACAAAGGAAAAGGAAAAGCAAAGGTATTGGCTGTTGCTTCTTCTAGTAGGCTTGTTGGCCACTGATTTTAAACACAAGGGTAACAAAACATAGTAAATAAAACACTAACATACTCTCAACATTTGAGAGCATTATTCTAGATCCCTAAATGTCCCACTACTGTCTCTCCTTAGTTTGTGAAGCAGTAACAGCTGAAGCCAAGGCCCAGCTTGCATTTTTTTTTTAAATCGCAATATTATATTAGGAGATTCTGTGCTCCTGGAAATCCCAAACCACCACCCCTTGCACCCCACAGGCAGAATGGCTCTCACTCACCCAGGACAATTGCCAGCATCTGTGTAGCCTTCCTCTCCCGCAGCTGGATCAGTCGGGGCTGCTGCTGTGCCAGCCTCAAGCTGCTGATGGTTCTACCATTGCTGAGCCTCCGTACCTCCACGGCTGGCTTCATGCTCCTTCTCCTCTCTTCCCACCTGCTGTTTTGGGTAGTCCCTGGTGCCTTGCTGAGGGATGCCTCGTGGCAGAAGCTTCGGTACCGCTGCAGGCTGAAGACAGTCAGCAACCTCCTTTTTGTAGACATCTCCTGGCCCGTGCATGTGAGCGACAGACAGGGGGAAAATGTGCCTTGGCATCTGTTTGGCAAAGTTTTCCTCTCCATGTGTTCCTGCAAAAGACGATGCCACAGAGGAACTGGAAACCATCCAAACTGCTCATTGGGCCAGAGGATGATGAGGGAAGTTGTAGGAGTTATCCTTAGCCTCACTTGCCTCTTACATTGCACCATGTCCTCTGAACTGACCTGGGTGTGAACCAGCAGTTGACAACACTTTGCCTCCATCCCACCAAAGAGAAGCATGAGAACAGTAAGAGCAGAAATACCTGCTCTGCTAACCTCTCATCTGTGTTTTTGTGTTGGCTCTGCTCCCCTCAGCATCCCCACCCTTTTAATGTAGCTTCACTGTGCAAAAATGGGTAAAAGGAGTGGATATGCATGACCAGGTAATTCCTTTCCAACTGTTGTGTTCGTTCCCACGGTTGCAGATATTTCATCTAGAAAGGTCAGTGGAACAAATGTTGCATGCACCATGAGTATTTTGACCTCTCAAGTCTGTCAGATGAAGAAGGTTTTTTATTTTAATAACAGAGGTTAAAGCCTGTGAAGCCCTGGGAATGAAGCTTCATAGAGCGAAAATCAATAAATGAAGACATTAAAATCAATAAATGAAGAAATTACCCAGACTTATGCATGGCTGAGAAAACCCTGCTCTGAAGATATATTGAGGCAGGCTGTGTTCTCTTCTACTTGCCACTTCTAGAGGGCAGAGATACACAGGGAATATCCTCTTTCTAGAGGTCTGAAGAAGATTTAACTGGAGGTTCTGCACCTCAGATATCACGGTTTATGAGTGAGGGATGGGATGAAAGCATGTCATGTCCCTCCTTATGCTTTCTGTTCTGTGTTTTAACCCTTTGAGGAGAAGAGATGATGCATTCCTCTCCTTTTTGACAGCTCCTGCTGGGTTCATGTGGCTCTTACTTGGTGTGCATAACACGGTTTGGTGCTGGCGCTCTGGCTGCCCTGCCGGGTGAGGGTTCGCTTCCTTTGCCTCTGTCTGAGCACGAGGTAAATCCGGACATAGAGCAGCAGGGTCACCATGAAGGGGAGGTAGAAGGACACCAAAGAGGAGTAGATGACGAAACTAGGGTTGGATATGGAACAGACACTGGGATCCCCTGGGGAGGAGAAGAGAGAGAGAGAGAGAGAGAGAGAGAGAAGAGTGGCTGAGCTGATTCGGTTTAGTACAAAGAGGCTCTGGTGTGCTGGCAAAGCGAGACAAAAGGTGGCTGGGGGCAAAGGCAGTCGCAGGAGTGCAGGTTATGCTCTGGCTTACCAAATTACCTAGGTGATGCTTAAAATGAACACAACACAGGGCCATCTAGCATGCCAGCATGCATCTGCCTGCTTTTCTGCCCAAAAGCTCTGTTCTCTTCTCTCATGTCTATTCCCATCCTTTCTCCTATTCCTTTGACAGTCTCTGGGCTATCTAGATGCAGAGTGTGCATTCACCCCTATCTGTCTGAACTAGGCAGAGGGGGGCAGCAGAATTTCCCACTCCCATCCCTTTCCTGCCTCAAGAACTAGAGAGATGGATGGGGAGCACAGGCTTCTGCCTGTGACTCAGTGGGAAGGAAGGCTCCCCTGCTCCTCTGCCTCCAGGGATACTGTGTTGTCGTAGCTGAAGGAAAGGAAAAAGACCAACCTGTTTCCAAGGAGGAGGCTAAATTGTTTGCCCTCCTCAAGGGATTAGTTAAGGAAGCAGACAGCCAGTTGCATAGGAAGGAGGTTTCTAACAAGCAATGCTAATATGCAATCCTTGCTGTTTAGAAGTGTGTTCTGTATCAGAATTGAAACTGTGCTTCTGAATCTGTTGATATCAGCAAGATGCTGTTAGGTCTGGTGTGTGTGTGTGTGTGCTGTATGTGCTGCACGTTTTGCTCTGTGTGCTCAAAGTGATTGTTCAATAGGAATCTGAAGACCTGGACACCTTGATGGGCATTGATTTGGCAGTAGAGCAGGCAGGTTTGCCCTTTAGAGCAATAGTCAGTGTCTGCCTGAGCAAATGGCAAGTTCATAGACAAGAGCACATGGAGATTTTTCTGTCCCTTCATAGTGTGCTTTCCAGTTCCTTAAAATTTCCTGTAACTTGGCAAATCTGCAGGACCCATGTTAAATGACCTGGCCATGCACGGGGCAGCTCCACTGCCAACCCCTCCTGTGTGCTATTGTTCAGGATATCACCTACCTGTAGTATTGAAGCCAAAGAGGAGAGGGCACGACACTGCAAACGCCAGCATCCAAACTATCACAATCATGAGAGAGACCCTCCTGCAGGAGCTCTTCCCAGTGCTGTACTGGTACTGAACTGGTTTCACCACTGCGGTGTATCTGCAGACCAAACCAGCTCCGGGAAGACGAGAGGGAGGAAGGAGGGAGGGAAAGGACCAGGTTTTTAAAAAGAGAAGTGAAAGCAGCACAGGGAACATGATGGTGAATGTGGTGAAGAAATAGAAGAGGAAAGTAGAGAAAATCAGATGATGGGATCAGCAATTTGTAGAAATGGTAAATGGGGTATTGGGGAGAGGAACAGAGGAAATCAGAGTTAGTTGGCAGCAGTGCAGAGAAACGCTGAGCAGAACTCAGAGCATGCAAAGCTGCAAAGTTTGGGCTACCAGACAGATCAAGAAACCCCAGGAAATCCCTAACCCTCAATCCCCTAAAGTTATATGGGTGCTGCTGTGAAAGAGCACTCTCTGGAGTAACCACAAACTACTAAACTCTGTGTCAGCTGCCTGGTCTGGCGTTAGCCAACTCTCTGACAGGCAGAGGGTGTGTCAGGTGTCAAGGACCTGCAGTTGCTGGGGTGCCCCAGGAGATGCAGCTCAGCAGGGTTAGGATTCGGAAGGCACAGGAGTCTCATCTTTAGGAGAGCCTGGGGGCTGCTCCTTGCAGACAGAGCCAAACTGAAATGGGGATACAGATTCCCATGGAGGAACACCAGACCAACGCAGCATTGAGAGCTGCCTGGCATTATTTTCCTTGGACGACACATTACAAAGATACAGCATGCAGTATTTTTCCCTTCTCTCACTCCTTGGTCCCAGTAGGATAACAAGTGCCAAGGTCTTAGCTCCTAGCCCTCAGCATTGCTTAAAATAGGCTCAGTTTTAAAATGCAGAAATCTAGAGCAAAGCTCAAGATTACACAGCAATATTCTTCATCTTTCCCTGTGTATATGGCAGGACTTTGTTTATTAAAGCTTCATGAGTGAGATCTCTAGAAAGAGAAACCCTCTTCGACACTTAGTGGGAGCTGGATGATCAGTTGTGGTTCCTGCCTTTAAAAAGCTCGAGGATGGGGTTGACTATCCACTGGGGATGTTTTATTGCTTGTCTCCCTGCCCTCCAGTGCAGACCTCTTCTTGCACAATGTGAGCAGAGCCACATTAACAGCAGTAGTGGCAGGGACAGACCTTCAGGGGTTTGTTGTCCTGAAGACACCGATGCTGTCTGTGCTCACCCCGCTTCTTTGTCCCTGCCCCACTGGGGCACAGGGCTGACCCCCACATCCAGACTGTCCCCCTGGATGCTGTTGTGTCTCACCTGTCGATGCTGATGGCACAGAGGTTCAGAATGCTGGCTGTGCACATCATTACATCCATGGTGACAAAGATATCGCAACAGATGCGGCTGAACGTCCAGACCCCTCCGGTCACCTGCACCAGCAACAAAAAACTGTCAGCCTTGCTCTGCACCAGGTCCTGACAAGTTAGGTGTTAGGTGCTGCTCTCCTCCAAGTATCTCTGCAGCTGGAGGAGCTCATGCCCACAGTGATGGGCAGAGGGAAACTGAGGCACCTGTGTTGAGTGCAAGATAACACAGCAGTAGGTTGTGGAGAAGGAGCTCCACTTAAATTTCAATCCTTTATTTGCTCTTGCAGAGGGAGGCAGGGAGAAGAAACAGCAGCTACCCCTTCTTTCAAGGCCTAGCATGATAAACTGATTTAAATTTGATATCACTGTATTTATCCTTTGATTAATGATTATCTGAGAAAATCTACAGGCTGAAAGTCTTTCTCAGCTTAGCTGCCAGAGTGCTCTTGCAGGCTGCGAGCTGGAAAAGTGCTGCAAATCTTTTGCATTTATGTATGGAACTGAGATCTGAGACTGAGGCTGCTCAAAAACCTTATTTGAATTCTTATCTAGTTACTGATTTTGATTATTAGATCTGAGTGAGAACTCACAGGCTACTCAGATAAACGAGCTTGAGTTGCTACCAAACTGTTGTTCTGGTTGTTTTGAATTTTTAACCTGAAGTGTGTGGTTGTGAAAGCTCAGCAGCAGCCAGTCTTAACTATGGAGAAAAGTGGGTTTTGGAGAAGCCACCAAGTTCTTGACAACGACCTTTTTGATTGACAAACATGCTCCAAGCACTGTGTGGCCCTGCTCTCCTTGGGGTTGGGATGACAGCCTGATTCCGAGGGAGGTGGTCGTAAGTGCCCACTCCTTGTAGGAGATAGAGGGCAGGCTGCCTCCTTGTTCAGCTGCAAACAAACCCAGTGCTGTGCTGAATGGGAAAGTAGGAGAGACAAAAGGGGGAAAGTCCCTGCTTGAGAGAGAGCCTGGATTTTAGCCTTCAGCCCTGTAGATCTGCTGTTTCAGATGGATCCTGGGAAGCTATCAGAAACTGCCACTAGTTCCTGGTCTCTCTGCTTACATGTAGACATCATCTGGAATACCGCACCTGGTTTTGAGGCATCAGTAGAGGAAAAACATTGATAAACAAGAGTGAGTCCAGTGGAGAGCCACCAAAACAATCCACAGGGTCTGGGGCAGCTGTGAGGACCAGCTAAAGGAGCAGGACTTTTTCAGTCTGGAAAAGAGATGGCTTTGAGGGGTGAGAGATTAACAGCCCTCTAGTGCCTGGTGGGAGGTCATTGAAAAGGTTGAAGGCAAGTTGCTAAGAAGATGGAGCTGGGTTTTTCACAGCAGTGGTGTGGTGGGAGGACAAGAGGCAACAGGCATGAGCTGGAAGAAAGGTGCAAACTGGTTATGAAGGTTACTTGTCTGACTACAGGGACAGTTGGACATTTAAGCCAGTTGCTTGGTAAGTCTTGCAGGATACATCCTTGGAGGTTTTCAAAACTCATTCAAAAATACCCATCCCAGACCATAGTGGAGAGGGTGCCACAAATAAACTTGGCTTCTCAGGCAGTGGGTCAACCCTGCGAGTGTTGGTGCCTACGAAGGATGCAGCCCCCTGCAGAGAGAAACGCTTGTATAAATACCAAGTTCACTCTGTGAGAATTGTTTCAGAAATAATTCTGAGAAATTTAAATGGTTTTGATAGTGGCAGCATTCCCACACATGGGCACAGAAACTTGCTGAGGTGAGCTGTGTCTTTAGGGTGTTCTCTGCTGGACCCAGGTGCTACATTTCAGAAATCAGGTATTGAATGAGGCAGTCTTCCATTAGACCCTCTGACCCAGAATGAATGCAGGGGAGGGAAATGGGAATTGGCTTGCAGAATGCAGAAGGGAACTGTGCTTTCTTCGCCAGTTTTCTTGATAATGGTGTTGCTCCTTTGTTTTCTTATAAAATAGTAAGAAAGGGGAAAAAGAAGTAAAACCAAAACCACTGAGCTTTTCTGCACAGTTAGGTGAACTACAAGACATGCAGACTGAAGGCTGTCCATCTGAGATTAGGGACCTTAATAGGTAGGTTCAGCTTCCAAAGAAACACTACACTGGTCTTACTTTAGTTTCAGATTTTGAGATCTGCTTGACCACCTCAAAATATATTTAAAAAAAAATGCTGGAAGCCTTTGCAGTGGGAGCCAGACAGGGATATTTCTGCAGTTTGAGGCAAAAAGCAATGCAGTTTCTGTGTGAGCTGTGGAGTCTGAAGAATATTTCACCAAGCCAGTGACAGGTGTTCACATGAAAGCCAGCTGCTGCTAACCCAGCAGATGAACAAGCACTTAACTGAGGGAGTTTCCAAGGTCCTGAGCACATTAAAGTGCTGAGCTCAAGAATGTGAACCATTAAAGCTGAAGAAGGTGCTGGTGGGGATGGCTCAGAAGTGAGCCCTCCCAGGATGATGCTACCAGATCACACCACCTGTACACTAGGCTGTAGCTTGTGTAAGAGGATGCTTGACAGATCAAAATGTTTGAGCTTAAAACCCATTCTCCCTTCCACCTGCCACTTCTAAAATGGGGAGTAGCTCTGCTGGAGTTGGTGAAGTAGTTAATATTTACCTGTGGGGTATATGAACCAAGAATTTATCCCAGAATTTAACAGTGAAGAAGAGCCTTTTTATTAAATGCCTTGTTCAAAATATTTAAAATTCTGTTTCTGCTCTTCCTTTTATTGCTCTGTTCTAATCATCTTTGCTACAGCAGCTCAAACCTGCTAGTCTGCATTTCTGGTTTAAATGTGCTAGCAGGGTACCTCTTCTTTATCCCTCTGGTGCTTTTTGTCCAGGAATCTCAAAGGATATCCTAGGTATTAATTGAATGAATCCTCCCATCTGCCTGGGTGAGGTGGATGGTCAAATATTAATCTCTTACAGTTGATGAGAGCAAACTACAGAGAGATGAGCTGATAAAATCTCTCATTACCACTCAGTGATCATGCAGCTGAAGAGTGTCCAGGGTGAAATCCTGTCTCTATCAAACACAATGCTAAAGATCCCTATGGACTATTCAGGTCAGGTTTTCACCTAATCTTCCTTGATGACCAGTCTGCTTTATCTACAAAATTGTGGTGTTATTATTTTTAACTTCCAAACTCTGTAAGAAGCTTTCCAGTTTATGAATGTGCAATGATTAATTTTTTAAACTTACGCATATCTACCACTTTCCTGAATTGTTAAAATAGAATCTCTCCACAATTCAGATACAAATGGTGATGCCACATTGAGGAGTACATGGATGGGAAAATAGGAAACCAAGTTGCCTCAGGCAATGACAGGCATGAAAGTAGTGGTGCATCTAAGCAGGCTCCCTGAAGGGTTTTGTGTTTGAGAGCTGCTGCCGCTGGCTCCTGCAGCTGTGAGACAGCTGCTCATGGGTTTGCATGGTAGGAGTGCAGAGAGCACTCATGTGGTCAGGACTGCTGAGCTGCAGTAACTCAGCTCTGTCCCACCTCTGACACCAGTCCAGTAGAGCTTCTGGAGCTCACAGAGCAGCTTAGGGTTCCCTGCTCCTGTGTGAGGGACAAGATGAGGAGACAGTGTGACTCCCACACGGTGTCAGCAGATTAGACCTCAGTGACAACCTTCTCCTGGAACTTTCATCCCCTTTGGAGGTAGAACTGGATGTTGTGATAAGACTGAGGAGGGTGCTCCCAGCCATGCTACCACATGTCCTCCTCCATCTATGCAATGGCTCCAAGGCATGATGGTGTTTAATGCCCTCAAGCTCCAGTGGGCAGGATACCCTGATGCCACAGTCTTGGAAACCTTGGTGAGCTTCAGCAGCCACAGCACCAGGGATCAGTAAATCAGCAGCAGTATTGGTGTGTCAGACCCACATGTTGGCCCCCAGAAGATTGATAGACACACTGCTGAATGGCACTTCTGTGCCAGAAACCTCCTTAAGTGGAGATGGTTTTTGAGGCTATAAAATGTTCCTGTTGCTGCTCTGTCACAGCCTTCCTAAAAGATTTCTCAGAAAGAGGCAGTTCTGGTGTGCATGATTGATAAAATAACACACTTCATGGCCACTGATGACTCTAAAAATGGAGTGTAAAGCACAGACTTCGCAAGCGGCATTTAAATCTGAGGCATTCATCCACCTTAAGCTTCTCCATTAAGTAAGGGCCAGTTCTGAAGTCTAGTTGGGCAAACCTTCAGTAGGTGAATAGGTATTCTACATGGTTTTAGTGACTGAATCATTTTTTGGCAATTTCCAGGCTCATGGTGTATTGAAGCATGATGCCATTTCTGCTTCATTGATGGCATTGCTGATCCATAAACAGCAGCAAATATTGAAAAAACTTTGGGACTTTTTGGACTGTTTTTTAAATCCTAGTCTTGCTGGAGTCCTGCAGCCCAGTTCTATAGGAAGTACTGTGCAATGCCAGGATTGGTAGTTTGGGTTTGGGATGTGTATGAGGTTTTTTCTCTGTTGTTTGGATGACTCCTGCATCAGCTGCTTTGATTATTCAAGCTCCACAGACAGAAATTAATCTTGAATGGGTCTACAAACACAATGAGGAAATGGACCTACTGTTGTGCTCACAAATCATGACCAAGGCATTGCATAGGGCAGAGGCTGCTCCACAGATGTGCCTCAGTCCCACCCTGTCCACAGCAAGAGCGAGTGCCAAGTATTTTCTAAAGCAAAGCATAATGTGATTTCATTAAGGATTGGAATGCACTTGAGCTAATAGACTATTCCAGTCTGAAATAAAACTTGACTTTTAATAATATTTTTTAGTTGCAATCAAACTGAAGAGTCTAATTCTATCTTGCTGGGATGGCTTCCCACACAGACACACACTTATTCCTTTTTTTTTTAATCATTCCATGTAGCACACCCAAGCAGTGCACAGCCTGCAGGACAGCTCCAGGGCTGTTCCACACAGATCAGTCTAAATGTTCCTACAGCCTTCATTAGGAACACAACCACGCATGCATGGTGCGGTTAAATTCTGCTAATCATTCCTGAGAGGTACCCACCTCCAGGTACACCATCCATGGCATCACCAAAGTAGCCACCAGCAGATCTGCCACTGCCAGGCTCACCACGAGGTAGTTGGTTGTGGTTTGCAAGGTGCGTTCCCTCAGCACAGCCAAGCAGACCAGCACGTTCCCAAAGATGATGGCCAGAATCAAGAAGCAGTAGCAGAGGGCGTAGTAGGTGTGTGAATGGGGCAGCTCAGGCTCTGTGGTGCTGTTTGTCCCACAGGGAATGGGCTCTGTTGCATTAGGATGGCAGCTGGCTCTGGTGAAGAGGGCCATGGGGCTGCCACTGAAAAGAGGAAGAAAGAGAGGACTGAAAATCAGAGCTCTGCAATAACTGTGGAAAACAGTACCCCCTGTGGGTACCTGTATGATTTTTATACTTTCTGAATGAATTCTCCTTCAAGCTAATCAAAAAGGTCTTTTTTTCTGCTCATATACAGGCAGAGTTTTGCTTAAAGACTTGCTTGGCCTGTTCTGTTTTTCATTGAATCTAAACCAAGAGAAGAATTTCACCTCCTGTGTGCATGTGAAAGGTGGATCTTTCCAACCAGTGCAGCTGTTTGGAAAGTGGGCAATGGTTTTGAGATGCACCAAAGTCTCACCACAGTACAAGTCAGCTGGGCAAGAGGACAGCCTGAAAGACAACAATTTGAAATTATGAGGAAAACCCAACACAGTTACCCAGGCATACTAGGGCTTGGACAAAATTTTGAGTTTATATCTTTTCTTCTGGGAAGTATCCTCTTCTTTTTGTCATCAAAAAATGTCTTCAATAACTTCACACACTCGAATGCTTGGCAGCCTGACATAGCCTCTTGCTCCCTGGCTGCCTGGCAGCAAGCACCACCTCCAGAATTCTTCCTTTCCTGCAGCATGTCCCAAGCCCTCCCTGCTTTGAAAAGGTTGACTGCTGGTGCTGTTCCCATTCCGTTCTTTTTTCCTGGTCTGGCCAGAAGATGTGCTTCCTGTGCTGAAAATCAAACCAGCTTGATGTTTGGGATGAAATAATGGAAAGATGCTTGCAGGATGCTCTGCATTTCTTTTTCTTACAATAGATTCAGTCCGTTCTTAGTAACCTACCCTTCCTTGATTTAAGAAGAGGATTTTTTTCCCAGAAATACAAAAGCTGCTGTATCAAGGTTGTTCCATGACATTTAATGGCTGGTATCCTTTTTATCTTTGCTACTGCTCCTGTTGCTGAACTCATCATCAGTATGACAGGTATGAAAAGCAAGGACAAAACATTGCAATGCCAGTGGTATAAATACTACTCTGTTTCACCTCCTCCCTTGAACAGCAACATCTGTGATGCACAGCTGCTGCACATCTATGCTCCTGGAAGAGTTGCTGTGCAATAGGTAGAAACTGCTCCACCTCCTTGGGATATACTCATCCTTAAAACTGGTGCCACTCTCCCTGATGCTTTGTAGCTGAGAGAGGACAAGGGTTGAATGAGATGGAAACTGAACTTCCCCATGTCTTGTGGACACAGATCCATCAGAACAGGGGTGAAACAATCTCTTATGGTTTGTGCTTGTCTCCTCTATCTTTCTTCTGCCTGACTCTGCCAAAGAAGTTAAGCTTTCCACTGGATCACGAGACTTCCTGTAGCATTAGTGCTGCTGCTGAGTCCAGGACTGTTCATAACACAGCTGAGCTGCAGCCACCCAAAGACAGGATTCATTTTACTGTGTCCCTTGCACAGACACAGTTCCCACTCTGGAAATTCTGTATTCTCTGGAGCCACAAAAGGCTGGTTCTGTGCTGCTGGAAAAAGCAGCTGCCTAGGTGATAAGCAAGGCCAGAACAGGGAATGAACAAAACATCACCCATAATATATATAACCAGAAGGCATAAGGCATCCCAACACACCGTTTGGCTGTGGGTTTCCTGTCTTGTCTTCTGTTTCTTATATCCACGAGCACTATTTTCGACTCTCATCCCAAAGTCAGTCTTTCCTACCAAGATCCCTCCCAGCCCTGCCAGATCCCTCATCCCTGGACTGTCCTCCACCCCCCTCTGTCCTGCTCACTGGCCAGGGTGCTGCCAATCCAGGCACGTACCAGTGTACCTGGATACCCTCACAGACGGTGGGCAGGACACCCACCACCCTGGGCAACGGAGTGACAAACTGCCACGGGGACAAGGGTCGCAGCCGTGGGGAAGAGCAGAGGGAGGGGAAAGGGGGAGAAAGGAACGCTCCTCTGGTGGGCCTCCGCTTCGGAGGGGTTCGGGTGCCTGTCCCGGCCCGCATGGCAGGTCCAGGTGCGGGAAAGGGTTCGGGGTCCGAGCTCAGGGTCCAGGTGTGGCGGCGGCTTTGGGTTCGTCTCCAGCTGCGGACGCTGCTCCGCTCCCGCTGTTCCGGAGCTCCCGCCGTTGCCGCCGCTCCCGCACCCGGGGGGCAGCGGAGCTGCGCGGCTCCCGTGGTGCCCCCGGCCCCGGCTGTGCCCCGTGTGCCCCGGCGATGCCGCGGGGGGCCGGGGGCTGGGGAAAACCGGGCAGGGAGGGAGGCGGGGGGCTGCGGGAAAAGGGACTGCCGGCACCGGGCGGGAGGGGAGCGGGAGGCAGCAATCAGGACTTACCCCGGCCCGTCGGGCCGTGCCGCCGCCGAGCAGAGCTCGGTCCCGGTCCTGGTCCCCGGTCCCGTTGCCAGCCGGCCCGACCCGCTCCCTCCTGCCGCCTTCCCGGCGCGGA
>VWZP01010309.1:525956-661494 GCA_013396995.1 Dicaeum eximium | reverse complement strand
CGCCTCCTCCCGCCCGCCCCCTGCCCGGGACCCCGCGGTGCCCGGCGAGGGGGTAGCGGGGCCGGGGCTGCGCTCGCCGTGCCCCCCTCAGGTGCCCGAGAGGTTGCCCTCCTGCTGAAGGGGCGCGGCTGGAGGCGCCTGGGCGAATTTTGGCGCCGGGGTCCGCAGCAAGGGCGTGCTTTGCTGAGGGATGGAGCTGCTCCTGCCGGGAGGAGAAGCGGGGAGCTGGGAGCCCGGGGCGCCGGTGCTGCGGCCGAGCGCGGCGAGATGCCTCGGCCAGGGCTGCTTGCCCAGCAGATAGAAAGTTGTCACCTAAAAAAAAAAAAAAAAGAAAAAAGAAAAAGAAAAACAAAACAAAACAAAACAAACCCCCACAACCAAACAAAACCCCCCCCAAAAAGTAAAAAAACCGATCAATGCAGAGATGATTTCAAGAACGGGGAGGTTTAAAAAAAATATATCTTTAAGTAAACTACCTTAAACCTGGGATGAAGGAGTGCGGGTAAGCGGGGAGGAAGCTGGAAAGGAAACTAATATTGGGAAGCATCCTTCTCCAGGGACCATTGCCAGTAGGCACAGCACGAATGGCCCGGGCACGACTACAAGCCCTGCCACATCTCTGAGATAAGTCTCTGAGGCACAGCTCTCCTCAGACTGTAGTCACTGGGGTACGAGTGATGCCAGTGGATCTCTCTGGAGGTTGGGCTGTGCCCACCTCCACTCTGGCACAGCAAATGTGGCTTGCAGGGAGCTGTCAGGAGGGCGCAGGAAGCTCAGCAGCAGGGCTGAGGTTTCCCTTCGCTGCCCTTATGACTTGTGGCCTTAGCAGGAGGAGACAAAGTGCCCTTCCTCTTTATGCACCCACAGGTCAGGGTGGCCACATGCTGGCTTGTATGTGGGCAAGGAAAAGAGGAGGTTCTGTGGAGAGCAGAGTTTATCTACCTATTTTTAAGAATTTACTTCAGGAGGATGTGTTGGGACTTGGGCTGCCTGGATCATCTCTCCTGCCTGCAGCTTTGCAGGCTAAGCTCTTTGTGGGTGAGAGTGACAGGAGGAAGAGGTGCTGTAGAAAGCCCTCATACCCAGCAGGTGCTAGGGGTGAGAGTACCATCTTTAGCCTGGCTGGGCATGGTGAAAGTGCCCCTACAGGCTTTGATGGGACTAATCAGCACCACTGCCTTTACCAAGGCTGTGACTGCCCCATGGCAGCTCTGTGGACGGCACTGGAGGAGTGTGATGCCTCACTGCCCAGTCCCTAGGGCGACACATTCACACGTGTCCTGCTGGAGGATACAGCTGCCAGGCTATGAGATCAAATGGCCCGTGAAGGGCTCTCCAGCCCCTTTGTTCCCTTGGGATCCCCCAAACGGTGTGACATGGACTACATTTACCATGCTTCCATTAGATTTGTGGTCTTCTGAACCATACTGCTCTCTTTTGGGGAAGTGCACTCGCTAACCATGCCTGGGGCAGTCAAGGAACAGGGGAAGTCCTTCCACCCATGTCCAGCAGAGGCTTTTTAGCTGTGAGCTTGGAAGGAGTCCCACACCCCCGCACTTGTGTGGTTAAAGCACACACGTGATGCCGGTCCTGACTAGCAGGGCTGTGCGGGTCACAGGCCAGGTGTGGACGCCCGGTGAGCGTCACTCCTCACAGGGGGCCTGGCAGAGAGATGGAGGCGTTTTAACTTCGTTTTAGCGGTTTTTAAATGCGGTTTGTTTGTGGGCAATTCCCAAAAGACTGTGGCTGGCAAAGTGCTCACACTGGCTCTAGGGTGACGGGACAGCACCAGGCTTTGCTGCTGTCAGCTGTTCGGTGTAGCAGCTAACCACAGATCGATAAAGAGACACTGCCTGACCCTCCTCGAAGATAAGGGGCATGCAACAGGGGGAATGCGCTGCTGTAACCACAAAATCGCCATTGTTTTTCTTCACATTTTTATCTTCCAGTGCTGAACCCTTCCCTTTGCCTTGCCTTGTGTGTCGCTGGATCCCTTGGTTGTGTCTTCCTTGTGAAACTCATTTATTGCTTTTAATTTTTTAATCTAATTTCTTAATATTAGTCTGACTCCAGGAAAAAAAAATATCATAAACTCACAGAATCATAAATTGGTTTGGGCTGCAGAGACCTTAGCACTCATCTAGTAGCAATCTGGCCTTGAACACTTCCAGGGATGGGTCATCCAGAGCTTTTCTGGGCAACCTGTTCCAGTGCCTCATCACCCTTAAAATATTTTCCTAATATCTAATCTAAGCCTACCCTCTTTCAATGTAAGCCATTCCTCCTTGTCCTGTCACTATGTGCCCTTGTAAAAAGTCTGTCTCCATCTTCCTTGTAGGCCCTTTTAGGCTCTGGAAGGCTTCTATAGGGTGTTAAAGGAAGCTTCTCCTCTCCAAATGCAATTCTCCAAAAATAATCTAGTTGTAAATGCTTCTGCTCTATTGAAGCTCATTATCCTAACTGCTCCCTCCCCGCCTCCTTCCTGGAATGGCTCCCTTCACAGCACCTTGTCTGGTTTTCCCAAGACTGGAAGCTCTTTGGGGAGGGACTTAATGACTTTCTTGTGTGTGCTCTGCAGCAGAGGTCTTGTGGAGCAAGATAATAATCCGTGTGATCATTTAATTTAGAATAGGTTGCACCACACACAGAGGCAAGGCTGAATTAAAATTGCACAAGCAATCTAGATTGTGATATTTGCAGTGGGTTTTATTAACAGTACAGCTTCTTTAATACAGTGGTTTGTGCAATGTCTCGCTCATAAAATCCTCTCCTTCTTCCTACCCCAAAATCAAGCATCTAGTGTATATGTCCTTGTTAAACACTGGACATGTTGCAGGCCTTGGTTGTCACATCACGGTATCACTGGAGCAAGGCAGAGAAACAGGTCAGTAGTAAGTTGTTAGAACCTCAGAATTAAAGAATATGCCAACAGGCATTGCTGAAACTCCTGGTTCTCCCACTCCTTCACAGGCTTTCTGTCCCATGTGCAGAAAGGGGAGAAGTGCCATAGTTCCCAAACCTGGTTCATTCCCAGCCTGTTTCTTTGCCCTCACCTCCAACATCAACTCCTTAATTCTTCTTTTCAGTTCTATGTGTCCTCCAGTTCTTTGGTAAAAATTTCAAATAACTTGGATAAATGCCAGTGTTCCCTCTTAATATTTCCCCATCTCCTTGCCCCTCAGTCCTGATGTTGCTCTGTGCTGTTTGTCCAGTGAGGGTTTGTGCACTCCTGTTCCCTTGTGCATCTCTCCAGCCTGTGTTAGTGTCTCTTCCTTTGGTTTCCAGCCACAGTCTCAGCATCCTGTCCAGTTCCCAAACCTATTGGTCCTTCCCTACTAATGCTGATTCCCAAGCTCCCCACTCTTCACTTTGCCATCTCTGGCTGGGTTGCTATGCCCTCCACTCCTGCAGCTTAAAGAATTGTTTGCAAATGGTATTTATTGTGATTTCACACCACAGTTGCTGTCACTACAGCCAGTATTTGAGGTGCAGTGTCTAAAATGTGCCGCTCAGGTGGAATAAATTCTCAATCCTACTTCCTGCAAGCCAGGGTGCCCTTGTGACAGTATTGTTAAAATACTCTGTATCCATGGGGTTTTCAATACCTTACTGCATAAAGCCCTAATTTGACCTCATGGCTGAGGCCTGACATGATTCCTGTTTGGAACAGGATGCTGGACTAGACACCTCCTCGGTATTCTTCCCAAGCTGAGTTATCCTACACTGACATGAAAATAACTTTGCCTGCTGGATATGAAGTAAACAGAACTTTTCTGGCTGGCACAACCTGCAAACTTCCAACAAAACTTTAATTCATACCCATATCATCTAAGCAGGATATGCCTGCTTGGCCTCGGTAGCTTTAAATTTTCTACAAAACTCCCCTGTTTTCACAGTGGTGGCCAAAATGGAACTCAGTCAGCTTCAGGATTATCTATGCACAGCAGCTTGCAGAATCAGTACAGACTCCTTGGAGAAGCTACCACAGCTCATGGCTGATAAGATTCATGTGAGATTCAGATCCTGCTGATATTGATTCCCTTCTGCCCAGCCTTTACCTTTCCTGTCCCCTCTGCCAGCAGTATGGAAAAAGGTGGCACATCCCAAACCTGCACAGCCCACAGGGATGTGAGTTTAGCCTGCAGGGAGTTTTTGCCATGCAAATCATGTCTGCAAGGGATTTTATACAGCAAAACATTCTGACTCCAAGGGTGGGCGGTAAAATAATAACTCTCTCATCTGCTGGTTAGGTATTAGACTGGGACTTTCAGGTCCAAGTCCTTCTTCTTTACCTCAGGCATAATCTGGTTTAGAGGAGCTCTCTCTTTTTGGCAGAATTGTGACTTCAGGCACTATATCCCATAAAGCAGGCTGATTGGATAAAGCCAGCATCCTGCCAAATTCCTTGCTAAAATTACTGTTTTGATCCTGTTTTGCTTTAATTAAATTTTGGTCATGTTAGAACACAAGTTTTGCAGCGTGTCACTGGAAGGATGAATCCTGCCACTGTTTTCTTCTTCATCAGTATCAATCAGTATTGGGCAATTGGTGCTGCTCATGGAGAGAGGAGATGGGGGTTTTAAAGGGAGGAGGATGACTTCTGCAGGGGTGCCTGACAGAGGAAGGGCTGTGGAGGGGGCCAGAGGATCATACTGCAATAGCTCACCGTGTGGCATCTCCCCACAATCTTCACACTGCACAGGGAGTCCAAGGGGCTTATGTGGATGGAGCAGTTTCAGGAGATAAGAGAGAAAAAAATATCCATGTGAGAAAAAGTGCATCAATTTTCAAAAGTGCCTTTATGCTTTTTGGAGTAACCCATTCATATTTTCATGCCAAGAAGAGGTGGAGCAGCAGGGCTGTCATTACCTCTGTCCCTCCTTCCTTCCCCAGAAAATGATCCTATCTGCTCTGTAAGGAACTGTGCTGTGGGGCTCTTGCCATGCCCTGCTGTGAGGCACAGCCCTTCAGTAGCTGGGATTGTAAAGCCATTCATCAAAGTGGCCCTAAATCTCAGAGAGGCTGGTTATGGTTCAGTGCCTGCCACGGACACCTCTGGGGGCAGGGAAGGGGGTGTTCTTTTCCTTCTGCACGGGACAGCTCTGCACTACTGGAAGGGAGCAGAGCACCCTCGAGGCAAGGCTGGCTGTGGGAACAGTTGCTCAATTTGAA
Organism: Dicaeum eximium; assembly: GCA_013396995.1. Classification (NCBI taxonomy): domain Eukaryota; kingdom Metazoa; phylum Chordata; class Aves; order Passeriformes; family Dicaeidae; genus Dicaeum; species Dicaeum eximium. The sequence continues at coordinate 656,322 of VWZP01010309.1, read as the reverse complement.
CAGGAGGAGGTGTTCTACAAGCCAAACCCCAATGCTAATGCTCTATTATCTTCTCAAGCCAGTGCCCTTCCTTCCCCCATTTCTCCCCACCGTCTCAGCCTGAGGATCCTCAGCAAACAGGATCTCTCCTTAGCAACAGTCTGCTGCAGGATCAGCTCTTTCTGTGATGTCTGTGCCCCTCTTATTCCCTCCCATCACCTCTATCCTGAAGGGCTTTTGTGGTCTTGGCATCATCAGTACTGATGCTTTTTTATTGTACATCTGGGATTCCTGCTTCAACCTGGTTGTCTGGCTCAGGGCTGTTCTCACAGCTGGTGACAGGAGTACACTCATCTCACCTCACATCTTTAATTCTCTTTTTCTGTCTGAGGCAAGAGGCTGTGTGCACACATGTGCGTGCAGGTGAGTTGAAAGGTGTGTTTGTGGCTTCCTCCTGTCACTCACTGGCCTCTGGCCCAGTGCCCACCCAGAGTTACCTCTCACTTTGTGTGGCGCAGTGTTGTCACCCCACAGACTGTTCTCACCAGGCAGTGGCACTGGGCACTTCTCCTTTTCCTGCTGTGCTGTAACTGAGCAGCACACCTGTGTGCCAAGGGAGGATGCTCACTGGGGAGACCCAAAGCTTCCTAAATGGACTTCGACAGTCCTCGTTGCCTCTGACTGAGATGCCTGTGTATCCCACAACACTCACCAAGCACTTAAGTCTCACTCAGGAGTGTTGCCTCTGCCAAATTTTGACTTTCTTGCCTGGAGGCAGGACCCATGAGTAGTGCAAGAACTAAATCCAGGAGATTTAGTTTCTATTTTAAGAAAGACAGCAGAAGATTCCATTTCCACTTTTTTTCAGAAATTGTTGTTCCAGGAGCCTGGGCTGCTGCCTTTTTCTTCCTCATGCTGCTGGTTTGCATGGGGCTTGGAGTAATCCCATCCTCTTTAGGTTTGCTGCTACTCCCCCTGTTGGACTTGGGTCACTGGGCTCAAAGTTTTCTCAGCAGTATGATTGAGATGGTTCAATTGCATGAGTCATGTTTCCTTCAAAGAGCAATAAAGCTAAAAACGTCTCAACCATTTTTACTTAAAAGCACTGGAACACTGAGCTGAGGCAAGACTAACAAAATTACAGCCCCAAGAGTGAGCCAAGAAATTAGGCTGCATTCTGGTACTCTTCATTACATCTTTCAGAGGTACTTCAACTGCTATATAGAGGCACACCATGAAGTGATATAAAGTGAAAATTGTTGGGGTGGATGCAGCATTTATGCATTTCCTTGGCTGTGAACTGAAGTCTCTCTGCTTTCTGTCTGCCTTGAAGTCTTACCTCCTCCAGACCTCCCCTTTCTCTTTTTCACCCCCTCAAGTACCTGCCCTGAGTCTTACTCATCTACTTGCCTCAGTGAACTTTGCTTTACCTATGGTTTCTTGTGAACTTTTCAATGCCAACCTCTATTCTGGGCTGTCTGCTGGGACAGAAGAAGTTGAGAACTGCTGCTGCCTCCATGGTTTTCTCCCCTGCATCCCTGGAGCACACCAGGAGACGCAGCAGTGTAAGGTGTCGCTTAGAATAGCATCTTCCTGTCTCACTGCCACTTACATGCTGCTCAGGTTTAAAAACCTCACACTAAGTGCTTTTTCCTGAAGAAGCAAACAACAGCTTCATCAGCGTTATCTGCAGTGCACTCGCAGTCACACAAGTAGCTCCAGGTTAATTTATTTATTTCTATTAGGCCAAGTCTCTGGAAGCCAGAAATCAGAAATTCCCATGTGCAGTTATTTTCAACTTTGGGGCCATTTTCTCCCAGAGCTTAGTTGTGGAGCCAGTACTGTGGGCCCAGGGCTGTGCTGCCGTAGTAGCTGGGCCACCACGGCTCCTTGGAGCCATGGAGTGGCTCCTTGTGGCTGGTGTGTGGTGAAGAGGAGCAGAGGGGTTTTGTGAGGGAATATCTCACCATGGAAAATGCCCGAAAGCCAAGAGCACCTGGCTTGTGATGTGATGAACAACAGATATTCCTTCAAACATCTGAAAGCCTGTAATACTTTCACTGTCCTCCTCCTGCAGCAACACTTACTGTTCGTTTGCCCAACACCACTGCAGAAGGTACGACCTTCTTCTTCACTCCTTTTAATTATGCTGCACATAGCAACTTTCCATGCCAGTGGCCTGATTCCCGCTGAACATTTTCAGAAGTGTTAAACTGGAACTGGAACACAGAGGAACAAAATGCTTTCGTTGAAACCCTGCCCCTGAAAATTGAAATTTCCTGTGGTTTAGAGCTCATACTCAAAATTTGACAAGGAATTCCTGCAGGAGGAGCCCTCTTCTGCTCAGGAAGGGCTTTGTCTGATGTGTAGAGCCAGCCCAGAGCTGAGGTTGCACATACAGGTAACAGCTCATGAACAGGTCTGGGGACTGAGTGCTCTGACCAGCCCTAAGGGTCTGTGGGCCCTGCTGAGCTCCTGTGCAGTGGCAGGACATATTCCTTGGATTATTTCAGCATCCAGGAGAGCCAGCTGAGATGAGCACTATCCTGAGCTGGGCACTGGCATACCTGGTGTAAGAGGAACCTACTTCCCTGTACACAGGCAAGACCTACAGCATAGGATGACTGCAGCTGGAGTGACAGAGACTTTGTTCCTGCTGCTGGCCCAGAGAGGGCTCAGAAGTCTATCACAGGGCACATGGGGTGATGGCACAGGGCACAGAGCAGTGATGGCAGCCCACAGGCCTGTCTGTGGGACGTGAGGGAACAAGGTGTTGCTGCTCAGAGTGACAACAGATGCACAGTGGCTCTGGAAATGTATTTGAAAAGAAATTTTCCATGTAGCAGGTGCCCTGTGGTGTCTGATACAATCTCCTATCTTTATCCCTCCTGCCAGTGGCAAGGCTGGATTGTGTCCCACAGCAGTGGGTGGCCCTGGAGCAGCATCTCCCCATTCCCTCTTGGAGCAGTGCTTCTGCCTGGTCCTGGTGGTGGAGGACAAATCTGCAGCTGCAAAATCTGTCTGCAAGCAGGGACACTGGGAGAGTCTGAGCAGCCCAGCCTCACATGAGGGCTGTGCTCCCAGGAACAGCCTCTGGTCTATCCTGACAGCTGCTCTAGAGCAAACCTCAGCCCTTTGGGTGGGAGCACGGTGAGCACCCCTGTGGCTCAGCCAGAGGGGCAACTCAGAAAATGTAGAATTACAGCAGAGGTTCCTAATCCTGCTCATGACCAATGCCCCAAGGAAAGAAAGAGGTATCCTGCACTGGTTTCCCTGTCTAACACAGCTGTGTGCAGTCTTCTGACTCATAAACATCTGTATCTTTTTTAAATCAATATCTAACTTCTTGGTAGCAATGATAACAGTGTGGCACTGACTCACATAGGATAATGATGGTGTTTAAAAAACAATCTTTGTCAGTGCTGTTTTCCCTTTTAATTTTACTGTCTTCTTATGAGGGAAGATTAATGCCACTGAATATCCTTGAAGAGAGGCTTTCTCAGGAATGGGCTCTTTAGGCACAGCTCTCAAGAGGTCATCACTGGACTATGGTTAGGGGTCTTTTTTTCACTGCTGTGTTGTGGTTCAATCCCAACCTAAACTAAACCCCACAGAGCCATTCACTCTCTTCCCTCCAGTGGAACGGGGAAAGAATCAGAAGAAATGACAGCAAGAAAACTCATGGGTTGAGATAAAGACAGTTTAATAGGTAAGGCAAATGCTGCATATGCAAGCAAAGCAAAACAAGGAATTAATTCACCACTTCCCATGGCCAGGCAGGTGTTCAGTAATCCCCAGGAAAACAGGGGTCCCTCACATGTTTTGGGAAGATGACCACCATGACTCCTGATGGCTCCCCTTCCTCCTTCTTCCTCTGGCTTTATAGGCTGAGCAGGATGCAATGTGGTCTGGAATATCCCTGTGGACAGTTGGGGTCAGCTGTGTCCCCTCCCAACCCATTCACTGGTGGGGCAGTGTGAGAGGCAGGAAAGGCCCCAACTCTGTGTAAGAGCTGTTCAGCAATAATTTAAACATCCAGTGTTAGCAACACTCTTTCCAGCACAAATCCAAAACACGGTTCCATACCAGCTACTGTGGAGAAAATTAATGGTACCCCACTCAAAACCTTCACGTGCCATAATGCATGATCCTGCATTGGTCTGGCCACTCACCAACTTCCCCTGTGGTTGGTCTCTCGTGGACATAACCTCAAGCTTTTTTGGTGCTTGCAGAAGCAGCCCCCTCTGTAGAGCTGCTCTTCAGCCCCCTTGAAGAGCATTTCAGGGGCTGCTCATCTCACAGGTTTGTCCACTTGGCTTTCTCCAGCAGCCTGCAGATCAGCCAGCCCTCCCAGGCAGTCATAAAAATCACAGAATGGTTGGAAGGGACCTTAAAGATCATCTAGTTCCCCAAGCTCAAGCCCCATGTCCAATTTAAATTTCTGCTCTGGAGTGGGGTGATTACAGTTTCACTCCAAAAGGCAGAAAAAAGGAAATAAAAATGCTAGTTCTGTGTGGTTTTGCCTTTGGCCTAGGACAGATACAAAATTATATTAATGCTTCTCAGTGCCTGCCCGGTTGCCTTGTGCTTATGTTACTGTTCAAGCAAGATGTGGACTAACTGTAGTGTGTTTGCATGGAGGAGTTTTGCATTTATGGGATGAACGTGTTAGTCAGAGGAAGGAAACTTTCAGATACGCAGGAAGAAAGCTCCAACATTGATTAACTACAAATATATCCCAAAAAGTCAGGCAAGGCACCAAATGGAGTGAGAGAACTAGTTGTTTTTCTAACCTTTTCTCTTTCAATGCAGAACAGTAATCTTCTCAGTCCCCCATTAGATGTGTCTGTGACTGAGTTTGTTCCAGCATGTCTTCTGGGAGGGCTCAGAGCTCCTTCACACCAGACACACCTGTCCCACCATTGCTCTGCAGCTGTGCAGGAGACCTGGGAGATGTCCTGCAGCCCAGACTGGGACTGCCACACCAGGCCTCAGCAAGGTCCCTACTCTATGCCAGAGTAGAAGCCTGGCTGTACCCTCAGTGCTTTATTTCTTGAGCGGCTTTGTTGTTTTGTTTTTTCCATTTTTCCCTTCACAATGGAAGTTTCACATGAGCAGTTCCTTCAGTAAAACAAAAGGCTATGAAACTTCTAAATGTCCAGACTTTATTGCAGCACTGTGCAAGACTGGGACTCTTCATTCTGGGAGGGGCTGGAGAGAACTAAACGGCTCTTGCTCATCCTGCTTGCCAGCTACTCGTGTCTCGATGGGTCAGTGCTTGTCATTGTGGGCCAATCTCAGTAATTAATTTCTTGTCTAAGCCTTCCTTGGGATACTAAATATTTCCATAAAAATTCTTGCCGTCTGTATGCTTCCCTACAGATTTTGAAAGTATGTCAACATATTAGAGGGAATTATTTCAAGCACTAAGGACATTTCAAAACGAAAGACATGCTTTGGTGCATAGAAGTGAGGGGTGGTCTCCTGTCATTTGCTGACATGGATTTGTAATGACAGAAAAGGGGAGATATTACTTTAGAGAATTCACCACAAACTAAGAAACCACAGGAGGTGTAGTTGAAAAGATAACAAATATATGTTAGGTTCAGGAGAGGCTCTTCCAAAGGGGGAAAATGGGATGCTGCCATGCAGTAGCTGCTGGCCCATTCCTGTTGCAGTCAGAAAGAGGTGCTGGTGCTTTGGTCCTGTCTGGGATGGGCCTAGATGTGAGGCTGGACTTTGCCATACCAGTTGGCTCAAGATGGAGCTTGCCCCATGAACTCGTGGCACTTTGCTGCTGCCCTGTTGGGTTTTTTGCTAGAAGAGAAAGCTGCTAGCTCTCACCAGACCTTCAACCAGCACATACATCAAGTGGGCAACTGGGAAATTAAAGCTCTGAGTTCAACGTGCACATCAAATGAAGATCACTCCCATAGGCTGGCCAGATAGGTCTATGGCTGTTTTGGCTGGAGGATAGTTCAAGAGTAGCTGCAAAAAGAGAGGTGTTTCTTGGTGGCCTTTCCCAAAGAGTCCTCTCCAAAGCACACTCAGTCATATTTTAAAGAGGAGTGCTTTCAAGATCAGGCCTCACAAGGTCCATGGCTTACGAACCATGTATGTAGCTGACAAATGTGTGCTTGCCACCCTTGAGTCCCTGCAGAAATCCTAACTCCAGACATGAGAGAGAGAGAGGGTGCAGAGGGCACCAAGAAGAGCAGCAGCTCTGCAGTGCCACCATCAGTGCCAGGAACTCAGGAGGATGCCAGCACCTAAATTTCTTTGGTGTTTATTCAAACATCACCTCAGGCTGGTGCAGGATGGTTTCATAACATTTTTCTGTCTCACATATAATTGCAGACTAATGGCCTTGTTAAAATACTTGGGTTTATGATCTAATTTTCTCCTAAGCAGCTGTTTATACATTTTATTAATGGTTACTAATTAAGTCGCTTGAATGAAGTCCGTTGGAGACTGTCCAAAGACATAAACCCAAATAAGCCTGGGCACTGTGATAAAACACAGTCACTAAAATATCTTCCCAAAAGCCACGTAAACAGATTGAAAATGGACCAAAGAAATGTCAGATGAAAAGAAGTGGGTGGGAGAATATATGGATTCAGGTAGGTGTCATCTAAGACCTAGGGGAAGCATGCAGAGGAAACGGGATTTAAAGGACTTAAAGTTCCTTTTATGCAGGAGATCATAAACTCAGCAGCCTGTATTTATGGTAAGCTCAGGTTGCTAATGCAGTTCTGAGCCAAGGGGCACTTGGGAGACCTCAGCCCTGAGCTGTCACACCACGGCTTGTGAAGGCCACGGAGCGTCGTGGAAGCCAAAAGCAGCTCTGAAGTCAAGCTATTGACCTCAGTTAGCTGGATTGTAAATCCATCCTCCCTTGGAGGCAAGAGTGTCTGGCTTTAAAAGGAACTTGTGCAGGCAAGAGATAAAAAATAAGAGATGGAAAATTAGGAGCACGTGAAGTTTTGGCTCTGTTAAGGCTGGAGAAGGAGGTGGTGAGAGGTGTGAGCTGCACAAGCTGTTTTTGCTGTCAGGGCCAAAGGAGCCCCTGTCACGGCTTTGCCCAAGCTCCTGTCCTGGAGCTTGTTTGGCAGCATGAGGAGGTGAATGCATCAGCGGAGAGTTACGTTGAGAGTTGGACTGAAGAAAAAATATAATCTTACTGATGTTGGAGAACTCCCAGCTGGCAAGCCTATCCTGCAAGGCAGTGGTCACTCTCTGAAAGTTTGGAAAAGCTGTCCTTGGGCAGCCTGGAGCAAGCAGAACTTCCAGGCAGAACTCAAAGCACAGGCCTTGGGCAGGGCTGCCACAAGTGTTCGGGGCTCAGCTCGTGACTGACTAAGCAGAGACGTGCTAACAACTTTTCTTCTGTAAAGCTCTGAGGGAATTTCAAGATGCAAGAAAACATAAGAAGCTGTGAATTTTAGAGATGCCTTGCCAGCTTGCTTAAGGCCAGGACTTAGGCACAGCAACTGCTGCCCAAATCCCCGGGGAAGGCTGAACTCCTGTGGGCTGCAGAGCTGCTCTCTGCTGGGAGCTGGGGTTGGCATAGAGGTGCCACAAAACCCAAAGCTTTGTGACGTGGGGTGGCAGGTCGTAAATTTCAGAGCATGAGGATCTGTTGGGCTGAGAGACTTTGTTCCTCCCATCATCATTAAAGCCACGAGCTCACAGATGCTTCTCCACTCTTCCTTCCCCAGCAAAACACCACAGTGGTCTCCTTTTGGCTTATTCCCACCACAGGGTGTATAGGAGGGGTTGTCTCTCGCCCTGTAATGCTAAACTGGGGACTAGAAATGCATTTGCAGACAGATGCAGCTGACTGCAGGTTGGTGGCATGCTCGTTTATGCTTGTATCAGAGAATAGCTTTTAAAACATTTTCCTAAATTCTCTCTGTGATAGCCATGTCTGCTGGAGTGGGAATTGTGAGAGCTGTTGATTGTTGCTTTCATGGCTTGGTGGCAGACTGGCTGTTCCTGTCAAGTGGGCTGTGCCAGTGTGTGACCAACACCTCCAGGCTTGCTGGTCCAGGTATGGTCCTGGGAGGGTGCTGGATTATGATGGCTTTCCTGGGGGTCAGACAGGGAATGAGAGATCCTGGGGTTTGTCTGAAATGCTGCCATTCATCTGCAGTGGGGGCATGTTGCTTTTATCACTCAGTCCATCCCTTAATACTACAGGCCCTCAAAATCATGCAAGTTTGGCTCCTGTTTTGTTGTTTGTTGGTTTTCTTTCCTTTCATTGCTTTGTTTTTAGTCTTTTCCAGACAGCTGGCTCTGCCTTATCAGGCTAATTGATGATGTACAATGTGGCTACATGGAAAACAGAATTTGTCTGAATAGCAAGATTCTTCTTTGCTTGCTTATTTTAATGAGACAGGATGAGAGAGATGGGACTGTGGTCAGCAATACTGCCAGTGCTGTTAAAATGCATTTCTTCTGGCTTGGGCAGAAAAGCCTGGCGTGAAATCCCTGTGAAACAGCCAGGGAATTTAAAACTGGGGAAAGGCTCAGCCATACTTTGGAGAGAGGTTCAAGAGGTGCTAAAATGTTGTTGCCTACAATTTTCTAATGGCACAAGGGGCCATGTGAGCTGAATACTTTTCTCCACCCACGTTTGAGTTTGAAGCCCATAGTGGGGTGGATGTGGGTAAGGAGCCCTTTGTCTGCTGGCTTGTAAGGCACAGAGAGCTTTTTTGGTACAGCTGAGTCTCTACAGATACTCTTAATTCCTTGGATTGATATTTATGTCTTCCTTCTTATATAATGACTTGGTCTGCAGGTGTTGCACAAACACTTGCACAGTGTTTGTGTGAGAGTCACAGAGTTGTCACTGATGATGATGATGAGGAGGATAATGATCATTACTAAAGGAAGCACCTATGCCAAGGCCTTGGAGCACAGTCAACCCCACTTCACCAGAGCCACAGGGAATATGTCTGATCCTCAAAAAGATGTGCAGTGGGGGCACAGATGACAGTATTTGTTTGGTCTCCCTCCATACAGTTGTGTAATGGCATCTTCCTGTGTCTCTCAAAGGAAATCACATTTTTTGTTCCTTTGGTGAAATGGTACCTTGCTCTCCTACTGTGCTTCAGCCTTGGGTTTCAGTGCACAGACTCACCAGTGAATAGGTCAGACAAGGAAAATTGCAGGAAAGCAATGACAAGCAGGGCAAAAGCAGCTACATCTCACTTTCAAAAGGGGTTGGAGCTCAGCTCTGAGGAGCTGTGTAGATGTTTTGCCTCCTTTGAAACAGAGCTACTGTAGAGTCACAGAATCATCCCCATCAACCTGGCCTTGAAGCACTTCATAAATCTGTGTGGGCTCCAGAAATCAGAGTTACTGTTTGCAACTGTTCTGCATCCCATGGGTATCCTCTGGGAACATTGGGGCTGCAGCCCTTCTGAAAAAAACAAGCTATTTTTAATGAAATTTGACTGTAATTTAATTTAAATTTTTTATCAGCACTTAGAAAAAGTTGCAGGTTTGATAAAAATTACTTGAATTTTCCACATTTTCTTATGGGGATAATTCATCCTTGTTTTGGCACAGGGAGGCATTTCTAGTTCTGTGAGAATGTTGGCCAAAAAAATTTTAAGTTTCCTGTTCTTTTTTTAAAAAAATTATGTCCCGTTTTCCGTACTCTGAGATATGCAAGTGTGAAGCTTTAAATATGCATTCCTGAAAATCTTGATTTGGGAATGGTGCTGTAGCCTGAGCACTGAGCCACAAATCTTCAGGTATGGACCTTGCATTTCTTTCTTAATGTATAAACAATTGTACATTAATGGGATTCATCTTTTTCCTGTGTGGCCAATTTAGCTTTTGGCTCTTGCAGTGAGGGCTCTTAAGGAAAAAACCAGCAATAGCAACTTAAGACTGATCTTCACAGAGCTCAGCCCTCTCTGCCAGCTGCAGTGCAGCTTCACCTCCCTGCGGGTGGGCTGGGAAAGGCTCTTGTCTGCTTATGGCGACTCTGGAGAGGCGTCTTTGTCATGGGCCCTGCCTCATCCCATGGCTGCACATACAGCCCTTGCATTTCAACACCCTGAGCCATCCATCCCTTCTGTCATGTGCCTGTGCATACAGGCCTGCATGGAGAGGCTGCATGGAGCAGCATTCATGGAGTGGCCTGCATGGAGTGGCTGCATGGAGCAGCCTGCATGGAGCAGCCTGCATGGAGCAGCCTGCATGGAGTGGCTGCAGGGAGTGGCTGCATGGAGCGGCTGCATGGAGCAATCGACATGGAGTGGCTGCATGGAGCTGCTACATGGAACAATCTGCATGGAGCGGCTGCATGGAGTGGCTGCATGGAACAATCTGCATGGAGTGGCCTGCATGTGGCTTGTGCTGTCAAGCCATGTCTGGTGCCAGGCACACACAGGGAACAAGTTTCAAGAATGGAGGCTACCACTGCAAATAACATCCACTGCCCAGTTCCATGGCTGCAAGGAGCCCGAGGGGTGGGGGAAAGGCCTGCCAGGAGCGCTCTTGGGACTGTGTTTAGCTTGGGAAAGCAGTCCTGAACTTCCTTTGACAATCCTGAAGTCTGGAGAGGGAGTACATGCACTTTAAGTAGATTCAGGCTGCTATTTAATTCAGCAGGTAAGGGAGAGCTCTGGCCATGGCCCAGACCATCTGTGATTATTAAAATAATTAAATAACTCAAGAATATAGGGCTCACTAATATTTTCCACCTGTCTCTGACTGAGTGAAGTGCATGGTGAGATGACCACACAATCACATGGCTCTTACTGTGCTGGGGGACAACTGGTGCACACCCAGAACCCCAGGCTGGGCCAAGGAACCAGCCCAGACCCTGGCTGAACACACCCAAGTCATTGCTGCTCTCCCTAGGGTGGCAACCTTGCCATCCCAGCTCTTGGGGCTGGCAGATGGAGCATAGCCCTGCCAGCAGGCTCTTGGTTGAGCATTTCAAACTGAAACAAATGTCTCCTGGCCAGAAGTTTCTGACCTTAGCAACTCTGAAGGAGGGTATTGAACCCACCCTAATGTTGTGCTTCTGTGTTGAACTGCATCTTCAGATACAATCTGGGGTGCGAGGTCCAAGTCCCCAAGAGGGCTGAGCTGGGGCCATGACTCAGGGTCTCCTGGGGAAACCTCTCTGTGATGGCAGAAATTAATGTCTGCATGTGCATACCCATAATTGTCCATGTGAGATGTCCTACATCCTTCTAAGTGTTTACTGAGGACATGTAGTGGTGAACAGAACTTGTGCTGGGACCCTGTGCTGGTGAGTGGCCTATTTCTTTATTCATAACAGGGGCTCCCCAGAAGCCTATCTCTAGGCATTTTCCCAGTTTTCCCATTCCCAGCTACTACAGGTGTGATTCTGAGGAGAGGCTCATGTCAGGATTCTCATTTTAGGCTTATCTTGTGTGTCTAAGTGTGCTGGAATATCCTACAGCTGCATTGACCCTGTCCCACAGAGAAGCCACAGGGGAGCAACCTCTCCCCCACAGACCAAATGTGAGGGTACAGTCTGGGAGACTTTATTTCTTCCTTGAGTGGTGACAGGTTACCTGTAGGAGCTTCTCTCTCATCGACTGTGTGTGACACCACTAAGGAGCACTCCAACCTATGGGGTTGGTATAGAGACACATCCCACATCACCTCTGTTCCATTTTCTTCTTACTCCTCCGTGGAGTTTCCATCTCAAACCTCCTCCTGAGACAGTAAAACCCTTGGTGTGGTCATACCAGCCCATCTCCCAAACTCACTGCAACTCTGGTCAGTAGAGGGAACACTGCCATAAAAATAGGCTGGTTTGGTGAAGAGGGGGGAAGCTGAGGCTGAGAGGGGACAGCGTGTGAGCATGAGATCAGCCCTGTTGTTTCTAGCATGAGTTGTACCTGGGCCTCTCTGGCTCCTCCCAGGTTTGTCACAAATGAAGGTGACAGCAAGATCTCCCAGCTAAGAGCTCAGGTAGGACTGAGCCCAGGTTCTTGATGTCTCAGCCCACTCAGGGTGGCCACTGCCAGGGACATGCAGGGAACATGCCTGGGAAGGCTGTGGCTTGTGACACCTCTGGCCCAGCAAAACTCAGTATCCAGAGATGATTTTTGTATATTTGCCTTCATGACTCAGAGGGAAGTGTGAGGAGTTAGACATGTGATAACTTGGTATTTCTGCTAATGGGGGCTAAAAAACAGCATTTTAGTTCCATGTTAAAACTTCCCTTGTAGCTGTTCATGCAACCGTTTATCCAACATGGTTTCTCCCAAGGGAGAGGATCCTTTCCCTTCTAACACTCATGGGTCAGAAGACTGTTGAGTTAGTTGTCCTTCATCCATTATGGAAAATGAAGAAGATCAATGTTTTGCATGCCGTGCATGCAGCAGGAAACAAAAGGCCAAATTTGGCCTTGATTTTCACAGGGAGAAAAAGCCAAAAGAGTCTCTCAGAGTGGTCTCCTCTCAGGGGTCTCACTCTGCTCCAACCACAAAGCTGGTTATCCTAAAGTAAACCTAAGTGTAGTATATGACCTGGAAACAAAATTAGGGCTTTTCTGGACCCAACATGGTTTTGATTAAGTGGGAGCAGTGTTGGGGAAGTGAGCAGGCACTCAGCTGCATTTTCAGTTCTGGTTTGTGCAACAGTACTAATTCTCAGCCTCAGCAGCCCAAGCTTGGCAGTATCTGTGCCCTGGTTTTCACATCACACATCACTTTGGCTGTAACTTCTTTAAAATGCTCTTGCTGCAATGATAGAGGAAATAAAAATATTGAAACTGGAAGATTGAGGACTAGTCATTCTCAAGAAGTGGAAATCCAAGGCACATGAGACCCCTTAAAGTGAGTGTGGATCCTGCTGCTCTCAAGGAGCACTTTGCTCTTTCAGGGTCTGAACTGACCAGCAGAATACATTTCTGGTATTGAGGGAACTAGCAAGGGCTGAGCAAGTGGAATGTCCTGCTTTCACAGACTTGGTGCAGAGTTGCTAAAAGTCAGAAGAATGGGAAATCTCTATTTTTACCTCTGAGCAGTATCTCAGACACCAGAACTCCAGACTGTCGGGCATGTGCCCCCAACATCAACTACTGCTGATGTTCAGCCTTGACAGTGATCCCAACATGGCAATGTTTGTGGCTGACCCTGCAGACAGGTGCCAGCAGGACTCCTGTCATGCCCCATCAGAGCTAAGAGAGGTCCACAGGACACTTGCCACCCGCCTTCCATGTTCTCCACAGACAAAGAAACGCACAAAGACACCTGCCACGTTCTTTTGTCTTTTTTTTTTTAATTATTCCTTCATATTCAAACTTCACAAACAGTGTGAACTTGTACAATACCTCAGAAAGTGAAACTTACAAAAAAAGTGCTGGTAACATTAAAAAAAAAACAAAAACAAAAAAACAAACATCATTCTTAGCAACATCAATTACTCTTCCACACAAAACAGAAACCTTGTAAAATTTATTTCCATATTTTTTTAAGGCGTAATACTTCCGTATAAAGTATATGCAAGAGATAAAACTTCACAGTATTCCAAAATGTCACAATAATAATAATAATAATAATAATATAGTATAATGAAGCGCTACAGTTAATTTTCTTTTTTTCTTTTTTTTTCCTGTTTTAAATAACAAATACAAGTCACAGGTAAATATACGTGAGAAAAATACGAGGCTAATATTAAATGGCAGGTAAGGATACTCTCACTGTAAGAAAAAACTGGCAGGATGTGTGTATTTATTCTATATTTTAAAGCACTTGATAGAAAAGGCGTATGCAAGGTATTTTTTTTTAAACAATTTTCTATTTGCTTGTTTTTGATAACTGACATACCATTTACAGAGTATAATGAAAGAAAAAAAAGGAACTTAACCCCTCAAAACTTTCGACCTGCTCTTCACATCGTCACAAACCATGTTTCTGGAGAGATGCCTGTACAGCTGTGGGGTATGTGTGTGTGTGTGTGCGCACAGCGGTGTGTGCAGGGCTGTGCGGGTGGGCGGCTGTCTCATCACACAGGCAGAGATCCATGTCCTGTGCGGGGACCTCTGCCAGCTGTGGCCAAATCCTCAAGTCTCCACCTTGGCAGGACAGTGCCGGCAGTCACTGTCACTGGTTGCGTGCACAAAGACTTTAGGATTTAGGCCTGGGTGCAGTTTCCCATTCACTCGGCATCTATTGACTGCTGGGAATTCCTTTGGCCTCAAGGAGAAAATGTCCAATTTTCACTTTTTACGAGAGCGTGTGCTCTTCCCTCCACCATTCAGCTCCCATCCACGCCCCAGAGCAAAGACCAACTCAGAAATTTCCGCCCGGGTCCCAGCCAGCGCCGCGAGCAATGGGAGCGCAGATGGATGCGCCTGTGCAGCGTTCTGCAGCAGCCCCGGCCCCACACGGACCTGCTCGTGCTCACAGCAGCCACTCAGCCCACAGGGAACAAAAAAGACAGCAGATAGCATTAACACATCAGTAAGGTGCTCAAAGAAAAAAAGGCAGCTCCCACTCCTGGAATGGGAAGCCACATAAGGTGCTTCATAAAGTTTTTTTTTTCTTTTTTTTTTTTTTTTCTTTTCAGTTTCAGACATTTTAAAAAAAGGACTGATTGAGCATGTGGTATGTGAGAGCAAGGCCGAGAGTTTTGAGATTTCTAACATCCTCCATAAATAAGTGCTTCTTCAGGGCAGGATGCATTTTTGTTTGCTTGCTTTGTTTTTTTGTTATCTTTGTGGTAGATTAGTTTAGATGCAATTTTATTTTCATATAAACCAAAAAAAGTAACAAACCAACCCAATGTGTGAATTAGCATAAAAGTCTAACTGTGTTATTGGGCTGAGTTTTTGTTTTTCTTTCTTTTTCTTTTTTTTTTTTGCCCATTCATTCATTTAGCACCGTTCCTTTTTATTCTGGTTACAACCCAATTCCTTCTGTAATTATTGAACGTACAGAAAGGACCAAGTAGTTGTTTTTATTTTTTGTGATCTGTTTCAAGAGCCCAACCATAATTCCTCTGCTGCTGCTGTGTTTGTGTAGCATCTGGTTTCATGAGCTTAAGGAGAAAGGTTAGTCTGCTGATATTTAAGGTTGACGTGTGTTTGTATGCATACACATTGTTCTATACATACACACTGCATGGAGTACATTGGAACTGGAGATAAAGTCAACTGGGTTCAAACACATATGCACTGTCTTCCCCTGTGTATTTGAAACAGTCTGGAGCTTTGATTTGATTTCGTTTTTGTTTTTTTTTTTTTTAAAGTGCATTTAAAGCAAAATAACTGGCATTCACATACCCCATGGAAAACATGATTGCAGTGGAAAGCATGACCATGCTAAACTCCTTGGACTTGACAACGCCAAAAGCAAATGGGGCAGTGACAGGCCTCGGTGTAGGCAGCTATTCTTGGGCAGCACCATTGGCAAGGAGGGAAGGCAGGAGGTGGTGGAAGGGAAATTGCTTTAGAGGTTGAATATTTGAACTGTTTCCAATTCTGACACACCTGTGTCATTCCCAATACAGCTTCCTTTATGGTGATTAATGACCTCTGTCTTATGGATGTACCCATCTGACTCTCCCTAGTTCTGTCTTTTATCGTGTGTCCCAAGTGCCAGCATCTATTAGGAATAAGGCACTGTTAAAATTACAGTTTTACAAAAGATGTAAAATAATCCAACTCTAACAATCCCAACTGCCCACGCTGCTCTCCTCCCCCTCCTTCCCTTTTCTGGTGGGAAATATTGCATGTGATAAGAGTCTATTCTTATGTTCTCTAAATGTGTCAAGAGGAGGCTTTGGACAAATGTTTTAAGTCCATCAGCACCAAAGATGGGTAGGAACGCACCCTTTCTCTCATATGTACGTGCACACATGCAGACCTGTTAACTGCGAGAGGGGGAATAATGACACCATTCCCATGCTGCTCCTCCCAGGCTTTAGAGCCGAGCCTAACAAATAAACTTCCAATACCCCATCTGGAACATTTACATTTACTGGATCATTTATGGAAAAGATTGGGGGGATTTTTATTCCACCACCCAGGTGCTACAGGTTTTAGAGGTGGATTTCTGGAAGGGCAAGATCCAGGAAAGCCTGCATGGAGCTTCCTGCTTTGCAGGGAAACAGCACAGGTGGGCGCCCACCCTTGGTCTCGCCTGCTGGACAGACACACACCTCTCAGGGGCTCCTTTGAGCTGATTCTTAAAATAAGGAAAGCTTCTCCAGCAAATTTGGCTCCTCTGTGGAGTCACGGACACTGACTGTGCATTGGGCAAGTGTGCAGAGAAGCTGGGTGGCAGTTAATTCCCTGTCTTTGCCCATAAGCAGCTGTGGATTGTGAGCCGCTTTTCCACTGTGCCAACGTGCTCTTTTCTCTCCATCGTTCTGACCTGGGAACAACCAATGTTCCAGTAACTGGGTGGGGTTCATTTGCCCTAAAAATACTGCAGTCAGCCCATCATAATGTACATTTGCTATGGCAGCTAATATATCCTTCTCTTGCTAAAATGTCCATGAACTACCTTCCCTAAGCCAGGATCCCACTGGCTCTTCTCACCTTTCACCAAAGGCTAGGGCTGCCTCATTAAGCAGAGTATAGCTGAAAATGAGAAAAGCAAGCAGACAGTAGGGGTAATAGCAAAGAAAACGTGAGACCAGACGGTCCAGCATTTAAGTTCTAGGCTAGTCACTTTAGCCACGATCATCAAAAAATGGACTGAGATTAAAGGAGTCTAAACTGCTATGGATTGGGTTTTTAGAAGTGACACAAACCTCGAGAGAGGAATGAGTTGCCTTTTTTTTTTCTTTTAGTGGTTTAAGTCATCTTGATAAGGCCACAAACTGCATTTGTCTTGTCAATGTGACTGCTTGAAAACAGCATGAATTGAAATTGAGTTAGAGCTTCACAAAGCTAGAATTGAGATGGGAGAGAAGAGCCACCACACGCTCACTACGGCTGCACTGTAGGAGAGAGTAGCATCTGAGGAGGTGATGGTGGAGGGTGTCTCCTTGGGAAGACCTGCTACGTGTGGAAAGGGAAAGGAGCTCATAGTATCTCCCAGCTCCCTTTCCTCTCACCACCACCTTACTGTTTTGCTGGACACCTATCGACAAGTAGCACTTCTAAAGAGCCTCCTCCTGCTGTCTCTCACACATGTAAGTTGGGGAAGGGGAGGAGGCTGGTATAATTACAAAAAGGGAAAAAGAAGGCACATGATTTTACTCAGTCCTGACTGAACCCACATTTTGAAAGCAAGGGCAGTTTAGGTGGAGGGCAAAAAAGTGCTCAGTGGAGCGGGTGCTCACTGAGAAGAAATCTCAGGGCAAAGGAAGTGGGAGAATAAAAAGGAAAGGCAGGAGAAATGAAGGCCACATTCAGCTTTCTGTCTGCTTGACAGTCTCAAGATTTGGCTGCATATTGTCCAGGAAGGAAAAGAGTCTGGTTGGTCTCAAATGTAGCCCAGTTACGTATCTCCAGTTTCTGTTACGGCTGTTGGTGTCGTCCTCTTTCCCTTTTCTCCAGTCCCATGAACACTTGGAGCACTGCTTTAGTCTTTTAAGCCTGTTCTTCAAACATTGAGAACATGGCACACCTCTTTGGTCACCCTCAGTCTCTACTCCTCCTCAAATCCAGACCACTGATCAAACTGAGTAGTGCTCCCCGCTGGTCACTCCTACTGCTGGGGTGCCCAAGAAGGCTTGATCAGCGACGGAAAATGCAAACCAACCTCATGGTTTCAGTGGGGTTGGTGAGCTGCTCAAAAAAGCCACTGGCAGGATGAGGGCAAACCAAGGGAGTTGCTGACTGAGAAACAGATGTCATTTACAGAGGTCATTATGAGCATCACATCTCTCAGTCACTTTCCCTTTGCACACTGCCATGTCCAGGTACCATAAGTTTCCTGCCCCCTCCTGCAAGCCTTTCTCATTCCTGTGGTAGATGGGAGAAGGAGTAGAGCTGATGGTCCAGCTTTAGAATTCCAAAACACTGTTTCCTAATTTTCCCCCAAGTCTCTTAAGTCAAAAATGCATTCAATTTCCTTCCCCCCCTCCTACTATCCCCTCCAAATTTGCTCAGGAAATCATAAGGCAGAGTAATGAGAAGTAGGATCACCAACAGCTCTATGAAGACACAGGGTGGTAAAATGCTTCTCTACAAACTCACAGTCCAGTGTTTGTGACATTTCATAAATAACTTTTTTTTTTTAAAAAGAATAACACAAGAACAATCCCTTTACTTACTCATCTGAAACAAAATAAACAGCAGTGGCTACAAACTTCTTCTTGTAACAATTACAAAAAAACTCCCAACAATACAATTCCCCAACTTTTAACACGCGCCTTGAATGATTTTTTAAATGTTAAACCTCAAAACTGCAGCATATCCTTAAGGGCAAACTTTTCAATTAGTTTTTTCTGTCTTTTCTTTTTTTTTTTTTTTAAATAATGTGTTCACCAAAAAGAAAAAAAAATCCACAAAACAGTCTTGTACCAAGAAAATGCATTCAAAAATAGAAAATACTACACAACAAAAATATGTACCCTTCCTTTTCAAAAGAATCTTCACAAAAATGTAGAAAAATGCCAACCATTTTTTTCCTTTCCTGAACACTTAACTTTCAACCTAGGGCACAAGTATTTATTGATTTATAATGTCTGTTTTTGCATAAAATATGGAAGATAAAAACCAACTATCAGGACTGTGAAGTTACAAACAACACCTCATTATTCTCCCCACCCCACATTCCCTCCTTAGAAAACAAAACAGAGAAAGCCAATGTTTCAACAACTGATTGAAAGTCGCCAGGTTAGGGAAACCCATCAGCTGATATGGGGATTCGAAGATGCTGGCATAACAGGAAAATCATCTGTCTTTTAAAATGTATGCTTTTTGAATTCATCTCAACACGAGTGTCTGCCCCGCTGTACTCAAATGACCAGGCACTATGGAGACAGGACACTGCCGGGCACAGAAAGATCCGGGAAGGATTTGGGGTCAGGAGCCCAGGGACCGCACATGGGTGTGTGCGCACACGTGGCGCTTCACTTGCAAAGAACTCTTTCCATTTTGAAAGACAGAGAGGATGTTTCCATATGCCTTAAAAGTGCAAGGGCCATTTCTGGATCATAGTAGTTAAATACGCAAAAGTTTTACTATGCTTAATAGTCAAGTCCATTTTTCTGGCAAAGGCAAGCCAGAGATAGATCGCATCAGTTCACGGCTGGGAGTGAGTAACAGCTGAAAGCTGGTAGGCAAAAAGTGTCACACCAAGGTGCATCTAGAACTGATTTATTCAGTGGGAAAGTGTTTTGCCTACCTTGAAGAACGTTCAAGGGATATTATGTGATTAACACAGCCAAAAGACCAACTGTTTTGACAGCAATAAACTCTAGCAGTAGGGAATTGGGTGCTATGGGGAAGGCAGCTGTATCTTGCACGCATGTGGCTAAATCCATCCTCTGTGTACCTCTTTTGACTTCAATTGCAGTAACATCTGCTTGCACCAGGGATGAATTTGCCCCATGTGGGTCTGGATTTTATGTCTGTTGGTTATGTAGGAACCCAACTCTGCAGAACATTGTGCAAGAATACTTCAGATGGCAGAGCTAGGATGAAAAAGACTTCTCTCTTCTTCTGTTTGAGATTGTTTTCTTTCTAGCATATCTTTTAAAGGATGCTTCCATCACAAGAAGGAAGAGGGGAGCTTTTTCTTAGCCTTTTCCACTATGTGGCTGTGTGTTTTCCTTTTTTCAAATGGAAAAATGTGTTTGTGTTTACTTCCAGTGCATTTTTTTCTCATAAATTCAAAACAAAAAGAAAACATTTCTTTTCCCATCCTTCAAAAGAAAACAAAACCAAAACAGACCGATAAAGTACAATACAATAAAAATCAGGCATTATAAAAGACAACATGATGTGCAACAGCAATACCAAAGAAACAAACAAACAAAAAAATATATATTAGGATACAGGTACGAATGAGCCAAGAAAGCTATCTAACCCCACTACTGGATGATTGGTAAGCATTGGTTAAGAAATACGTAAGGCTATTCTGAGATTTCTAACTTAACACAGTTAACCACTGCTTCTCTCACACCTTTACTTCCTAAATTTTTCACCTTTCACTCACTGGTCTTTTATGTCTTGAAACTGATTTTTTTTCCTTTTCATATTTTTTGGTCTACAGTAGAATTACATGTTAATAACAACAGCAAAACAAAACTCAAGCTTGTTGTGAAAGTAAGTTGGTGCCACATCCATGATGCAGAAGAAAGAAGACAGACAACAACAATTGCATTCAGTTTTTCACACACAAAGCATATTTGAGGGCAACAGCATAGCTGACCAAAACAACTTTGGAGGGGCAGGCAGCAGAAGATGTAGGTTTACAACTACACCACCAACCAGAGCCTGGTCTTTCATCTGTACCAATGTCCTTAAGGACAACAGTAGCTCAGTTGCCTTGTGGCTTTGCCATTCTGTCATCTGGAGCAACAGCTAACCTGACATCTACTTCATCACTAAATATACACCTGATTCAATGGAAAACCAAAAGGAAAAGAAAAGGTAAAAGGCTCCTAGGTGAGGCCAAGTGTATCTCTTGGCTGATGTGACAAATCCTCAGCCAGTGGGATACCAGGATCAGTGAGAGAGGGCATCTGGCTGGGAGGTTATTGGGGAGCAGTTTTGATGTGAACTCGGACTGTGTAAGGTGATGTGACAGCTGCTTAGCCTCCTCCATTAGGGGGAAAGTGATAAACACTGACAGGTTACCCTGGGATCATTCCATTAGTATAAATTGTCTTTGTTTAGCAGGGATGAGAAAGCATAAGCTCTCTGCTGCTTTTGAATTGCCTTTGTAAATGTCAGCATCGCCAGCCACCAGAAATGCATTCCCTACAAACTTGGCTACAGCACTGTGGCTGAAGCTCCATCCCTGAATCCTGGCATTTTCTTTTTTCTCTGGAACTTCTGAAATGTAACATTTTCCTCAAGGGTAAGCTCTGAAATTACTATAATGCTGAAAATATCACTAGCATTTTCTTGATCCATAACTATGCCACAGTCCCAGCAAAAACTCAAGCTGATCCTCAGTAGTGCTTGTCAATGTTGAGGAAAGGAACATACAGAAACAAGATGATCAAACAGTATAGAGAAGTTCTGTTTTGGATCTAGCCCACTGGCCAAAGGGATTTTCACTTGGGAGAAAAGGTGCAACAATAAAGCAGGATGACAAATGGAGGAGAATTACGGAAGTTAGTGTTTCTCCATCTGGAGAAAAATAGGGCATTAAGTTATGCGGTATCTCTAGTCAGCAACATATGTTTTGGCTTCTTAAAATAAACCTCAGGCTATCCTTGGTTTCTCAGTCAAGCACTGTCTACATGGGGCTATAGCACCATGCTGAAAAAAAGGAAAAGAGTTTGTGCTATATTTAAGTGTAGTTCCAGTTAAACTAGTTTCAAACTGACCATGTAAAAAGGAACAACTTACTTAAAAGCCTTTGAAACTATACAATCACACTTATGCCCAGGAACTGGTGTGGTTGAACACTGTAACCGAGTGGGAACATAAGCTAGAATTTGGCTTTTAAAAAATGGTTTGGTTCCTGTTTACACAGATTAGACAGTTCTGTTGAAACTGAGTCAGCTGGAATCAGGTTTAAACAGGCTGAATTCAAACCCAGATTTGGAGCATGGCTCAAAGCCCACTTCTTCAGGTTGCAGTACTTTTAAAAAACTAGTGCAAATGGCATCTTATCACAGCATTGCAAACATGCAGTGCTCCTCTCCTTGTCCAAATATGGTTGCCATCAGGTCATACCATAAGGGAGGAATATGCAGCAATCAGTCAGCTGGAACAGCTCAACCTACAGAAGTTCTTTATTTTACCACAGCAGGAAAGGCACTCTGGACACAGCAGGCTCAGTAAACCCTCAGCTTCACTTTTTTTTTGGAGCAGTCCACTTTGACAATGCAAATCCACTCTGACAGTAGCAATATATGCAGCTGCCTTAAACAAGAAAACAAAGAAAAACTCACCTAAGCAAAAAACAGGAGTATTGGCTCATTACATGAATTAACTTCAGCAGCCATACTTAATTTCTTCCCATATAACAGCTCTGTAGCTGTCACTACTTTTGTAGAAGCAAATGCCACTTCACAAAACAAAAGTGCTCTCCTGCCTCTGTATTATGCTGGCTCTCCAATGAACTGTTCTTTTGTTGGGCATCCACTGACTCATTACTGGAAGTTGACCTTCCAGTGGTTTTCATCTTGGAGGGCTCCTGCAGATGGCAAAGAAACAGGCTGCATGTTCCACTGTCCCGCTTGCTTTCAAGGGAAGTCATTCAGTAGTTAATCTAACAGTACATCAGGGCGTATCTCCAGTTCTTCTCTTCCAGTCCTTTCAAGCCAGGATGGCTGGAATCTAAGAGTGGAAATCTCAAAGTTCACCAGAACAACATCCTTAACTCCAGAGTCTCTCCTGGTTCCAGACTTGTTCCTTCCCACCCAACACCCGCCTCCTGCATACCACTCCTTCTCTAGTTCTTGACACACTTGTCAAATGAGGCAGCCCAAGAGACTGAGCAGCAGCAATCTGCTTTGCATTGTGCACTCTGTGAAAGGTCTGTACTATCCATGTCTTCGTACTAATGAAGCCAAAATACCTTAGTTTCAAATCTGAGCTGAAATTCAGGGCATTAATAGATTTCAGGTCCCCCAATTACTCTAGCCTTTTCTTAGCAATTATTTTCTTAGCAATCCCCGGTTTTGTCCTTGAAACCCTGTGGTACATTAGACGGGTGATCCCTCCACTACAGGACCAAACCAGATGCACTCATGTTTTACATTCTTCTCCCAGTTGCTCTACAAAACGTTTTTCAAGATCCTGTTTTACCATCTGGCTAAAGCTGCAATTATAGTCTTACTGAAGAGATTTAACACAAACTTTTCAGAGTTCATAGATCACAAAGAGCTACAGCAGAGATGGATCTTGCTGCAATTGCTACTGTTTCAGTTTTTCTCATAGTATGCTTGTTACAAAATGAATGACCAAGGCATAGGCCAACATGCATCTTGACTGTAAAAATACTTTCCAACTTAGGATTCTATTTGGTTCCAGCTGAAAGCCTTCACAATGCTAGACTATGTGTTTAAGGAGAGAAATCAGAGAGAAGAACTTAAAATGCTAGGCAGCACCTTTGTCTAAGCAGGAACATTTCTGTATGTACTGAATTCCACACCATCTTTTTTTTTTTTCCAAATGTCCCTCCTGCTTCTTCTACCCCAAAGGCTTGACTGTAACACCTGTAATTAAGTGTTCACAATGACTGTTTATTGCACTGTTCCCATAACAGCCTCAGAAAGACGTGCTTTATTTCAGTGACCCTCCCCTTTGGTAATGCCTGCTTTGTGACTTAACTTCTTGAGCTGAGAGATCCTGCTTTTACTGAAGGGATGCTAATCAAAGTCAAACCTCTGGAAGAGATTCTACCCAACAATGCAAGTTTTGATATTGGAACTGGGAATTTGTGTGTTTTGGTGAAGCCTTACGCTAGTTTACACAATGAGCAGTTCTCCTAACTTTCTCAGACCCCAAAGAACACTCTCTACAAAAAGGGGAGAAAATATCTGTAGCACCCAGAAACTTGTGATGCCTCTTCAGTTTCTATTATAGTGCTTTATTTATTTATTTTAACAGAAGGTATCAAATACAGCTGTCTCAGTGTCTGACTAGTTGCTTAAATTTAAGGTAACCTCACTTCTCTTTCAATCTGGTCAGGTTTATGGTGCATCCTGTTTTCTGTGCCTATCCCTTTCTCTTCTCCCTTCCTGCTTAATTGGCCCCTTCCAATCCCACCACATGTAAATACATTTCAGTAGTGCAATGCAGTGCAGTGCAGTCATACTTAGTGCAAAAATAAAAAGCCTTATCCAGACCAAAAAAGCACAAACTCCCTCCCCACCCCACCCAGCCCCCAAGAAATCAGCTCTCAGTAAAAGTATATGAATGCCCCTAAACAAAGGGGGATTTGCAGTCTCCCAGCCACACTTTCACATGCCTCGTTTTCTCCTCCCAGTTGATGTGGAGATCTCATTAACAGATAGGACACTTATCAAAAACAATGTCAAATGACAGAATCAGAAAGGAGACAAGCCATTGTTTGGGGGCTGCAGAAAGACGAGAGAACGAAATGGATACAGCAAAAAAAGGTCAGTAGTGGTTTTACACAAAGTTGTCTGATGTAAACTTTGCAAGGGTACACCTTGCAAAGGGCATGTGTATGGATAAAAAAACTAAAAAGCCTCCCTGTTCCAAATATACAGTCCCTATTTTAACAGTGCCCAAGCTAAGGTTCTGTAGTGCAATCAACTTTTCAAAGCAGTAGCTCTCTGTGGCCACCCTAAAACAATTGGACAGATCGACACTAACTTCAGTTTTCTCTTGCTCACGTAGGCACACACGTGCATGAACAACTCCCTACTCCATCCTGCAAATACTTGGGGATATATATATAAAGTATTTTTTTTCACAGCCCATCTAGGGCTATGGTGGGAAAAGCAGAAATTTTAATGACAGGCATATAAGCTCTTAGGTACCTCAAAATGAAAACTTAAAGGAAAACAAGATAAAACTCACTAATTACAAAGGCAAATAAGTTACTGAATTCCAGTCATATCATACCTCCCCTAGCCTATCTATCTCTTTTAACAAAATAAAACATCTGCCAAGGCTTGTAACTCGTTAAGATATCACTTGGGAAAACAGCAAAGACTTTGGGGTATTCAGTTTGGAAGTTGTAACTTCAATTTGGACAGCCACAAGAGGTTCCATCAAACCATTGTAACTACTGGAAAGGAGTGTTGGGAACCACTAAGTAGCATAAGAGGCCATAACAAGAAGGAGGAGCAAGAAAGGAGTATGGAAAATGGCATACATCAGGGAAGTGCAGCTGCTGCTATACTAATCTGATTGTAATTGCTCAGTATATAGAGGAATACTGCACGCTGCTTCATTTGGGCTCAGGCACATGCTTCCTCTTATCTTCTGACTCTTCCTTCACTCCCAGTCCCTTGTTGAAGATGGCAGCCCACTCCAAAATGTAAACAAAAGCAAATACCAACAGATAAGCCAAATTACAACCATGAAGCAATTTTCTCATTTTTCTTTCTCTTGCAAAGATAGTGCGTCCTTCCCTCCAGGCAGGTGTACTGTTTCACCACATGCATAGAAACATGGAAATAACCTAAGAGAAAGAATCTAAATAGGGGTGCAGGGATCCTAAATATCTACCTCTAAACCAGAAAAATGACAGGCTGCAAGGACTTTTGCTGTTTATCTTTACCAATGAGTCTACAACGAAAAATAAAGAGCACATAGTGGGATCACTAGGCATGGCAAAGGGACAGCACCTAAACCCACTGTCTCTGGGAGCAGAGCTACAGTGGTGCATCCCATACCCGAGCATACATGAGACATGAAATGAGCAACACTTACCAGCTGCTCTGTAAAGTCTATAAACTTCAATTTAGCCACTATAATCAGCAGCAATGAATTTTTTTGCTGTCCAGCTGCGTGTACTTCAAGGGGGTCCTACCTTTTTGCTGAAATGCCATTCACGCTGTCTATTCTCCTGCACACACGATGCAGCAGCACTTTAAAAAAGTCTACCAAAAAGTTTGATGTATAGTCTGAATTTGCAGTTATGGAGTCAGATATTACAAAGAAACAACTTTATTTTACCCACATAAATATGTGGCTACCATAACAGAAAAGGTGTGGCCAGAGCAATTCTGGGTAAAGCAGTCAGAAACCTGAAATCAACTCCAAATAAACAATATCCAAATGCTTTTACACTGTTCTGGCAGTAGAAAAGTGACACATCAAGGGTGTAAATTAGGGAAAAGGGATTGCTATGAATCATGTATCTATACTACCTGTTGTGGCTCACTATTTAATTACTTAAGATAAACATATAATCACCAATCAAACCCAAAGAAAGACTCAAAGCTATTTAGGACTCCCTGAACAAAGCACATTCCAAGCCTTGTATAAAGGGAAGCAACTGTCATGCTCTGTAGGACTTCTCTGAATTAAGACTCCCAGCAAGAAGGAGAGACTATGTAATCACACAGTCCTTAACACAGGCAAAATCTGCCTGGTAGAGTGAAATCAAATCTTGAGTCAGTTTTATGAGGAGTAAAAACTTTGGGCAGAAACAGGCTAAATTTTGGGGAAGAGTCCTATGGCATCCTAAATAATGTATATGAAACTATTTCTTAGGACTACAGCTTTCTGTAGGACTACATATGCTTTCTGTGTCAGAGAAAATGGACTCAAGTCAACAAAAGGGCGTGCGAGTCCCGCCTGCAGAATTTGGCCCACAACTGGTCCAATCAGTTTTCAGGATTAAGCATGGACCTCACTGATGCTGACAAGCAAAGTCATGAAGTATGTCCTGCTGGAACTGAGGAGCCTTTTTATATTATGTTTGACAAACAAAAGCTCATTATGGGTGGAGTGAATGGGAAACCACCAGTTTTACAATTAAAATCATTGTGAGAATTTCTTTGAACCTGAACTTTGGAGCAAGGATCTAGGGAACTGATTGTTCAGAACATACAAGATTGGGAATAAATTCCAGATTTAAAGGACTCCTTTGAG
Source organism: Dicaeum eximium (assembly GCA_013396995.1). NCBI lineage: Eukaryota > Metazoa > Chordata > Aves > Passeriformes > Dicaeidae > Dicaeum > Dicaeum eximium. The sequence goes on along the minus strand of VWZP01010309.1, from coordinate 629,684 downwards.
TTTCACAGCAGTCCAAGCTACATCCTGGCAGAAGGACAAAGGAAACAGGACACCCCAAAAGACAATGAAGCTTGTTGAAGATACTTGTGAAGAAGTAATTCTGACTCAAATAAATGTGGTGACACTTCTTTCACAAATAAATAGGAACCATAAATTGTTTACAAGTTATTAATATGCTAAAAAAAAAAAAAGAAAAAAAGAACAGCAGCAGATACTGCAGATTCAGTCTTTTCCTCTAAGTGGCACAGGTGAAGAGCAAGTCCCTTGTATGGAGTTCAAGCACCTACCTCTCCTGGGAGGCCCCCTGTCTTTGGTGCAAACATCCCCAAAGTAGGGGACTCCCCTCTTATTTAACCTTGCAGCAAAGAGCTTTAAAATCCCTTTCTGTCCCAGCACAGTAGCTCAGACAAACATTCTCTTAGTAGAAGGTTCTCCCTCTTGTGGTGACAGTGTTACCCACTTCAACTGTTGTATTCCTCAAAAGCTGTACAAAACAGAAAAGAAGTGCAAAAAGGAGCTGAATATAAATGTTGCCAACCACTGAAATGTAAGACCATTGCTTGCATTAGCCTTGGAAGTCTACTTGGTCAACGAGGAGATGGAAAATGAAAGTAATAAGGAAAAACATATACTAAAATAAAGCTAATATTTGGACAGTCTCCCCTTCATGTTTGTATCATTCAAGGAAAAGTTGCCAATGCAAGAATCTTTAGAACTGTAAAATTGATATCACCTCCTGTTTTCTCTCTCCTTAGAAAAGCAGAAAATATGCACATATGAAACAAGTTTCTTAGAACATCACAATTCTCAAGATCAGTATTTCTTCAGAGAATGAAAAAGAAAGGACATGTTCATAAAAAGCAAGATTTCTCGAATCACAAATGACTGACTGTCTTTTATGTAGAAGATATGTTAAAATAGTGTTCACCAGCTGATTATTTTGTTAGTTTCACTTTCCCTTAGGCAATTGTATCTGTACACACTGCATTCTAAAAGTACAATCTCTAGTGTGGATAATCTACCTGTTTGGTACCATCCTGTTTGTAAAACCACTTCTTAGCCTAAAAATATAAACTGTAAACTGTATAACATGCAAAATGAATTGAGGTGTTTAAAAAAGCATTAGGAAAAATAAAAGGCAACAAAGAAATTAAATCAAGAAACACATTAAACTAGTATTTATGCTAAATGAATTATTGAACCTTACAAAGGATTAGCAGGGCAAGTGTGGAATGGGTGTACGGCCATTTAAATGAGCTGGTATTCTCAGTCAAGTGAGAACACTCTCTACAAAAATATGTATGATTCAACATTCAGTCAAAGGAAAAGGCAAAGAGCATGGTCAGAAAATGTGGACCACTGAATCAGCACTCTGTTGCAGCAGCTAACTGGAATTAATTTGGGAAAATGGCACCTGTTTGGCTTAACGGGACAAAGCCCATCCTTCATGTAATAATCTAGTTTTGTTACCTGCATAACTAATATTGAGAGGACAGCCTCTTCCTTCCCTTACAAAAGGGTATACACAGAGTAAAGAAAAGCCAGACTTAGAAATCACTGCTGGAAGACCATGACTTTTAAACTGCAAGTAGAAAGAAAAAGAATGTGGTAGTGGCCTCCACGTGCATGCAAATGGCAGATGACAGGAGACTGTTAGGAACGCCGGCACTTGATAATTCCCATTCTTTAAGTTCTCATTTTAATATCCCAAACTGTGGCATAGGTAACTCTTTCCCTCTCTTCTTACTCCAAAATAACTTTACTGATTTGCAGTGACACAGATTTGATCATTCTCAGTGAAAATGGTTTGTACCTGATGTGACCATCTCTCATTTCTTCAAGTCTTCACAGTTAGGAGAAATGAGACAAAATTAATACCTCATCCACTTGATTTTGAATATTTTCATTTAGGAGTGATATGTTATCCAGCAAAGGAATGAAGGTCAGCTGAATTAGATACACCTGAATTAGAAAAGCAAACATAAATTTCCATACTCTCATAAGTTTGCATTCTTACTAATTTTGAACCAAGGCTTGCTGCCTGGGCCATCTGTTGTGAGGTGAGAATACAGAAAGGACACCCGAAGTCAGGAGGCTTGGGTGTCAAGCAGCTGTTCCTGGGCTATTTGGATCTAGATGTTGACATATTTTTTCAGCAGTTCTGTGGTGACAATTAAAGTCCAGTGGGACTGACCCAAAACTAAAAACCAACAGGAATGTACTTTGAAGATGGTAAAGCGAACATTCACCTAGAAAATCTTAAGAACTGAAAATAAAACTTTCAGAGGTTGTTTTCATTTGAAAAAGGAGTAATCAAGTGGATAAGTAAGGATCCAATTGGAATATATTAATAGTTGTGGATGGAGGTATTTCTTATTCAATCCCTGGCCACATTCTGTGTAACTATACAGAGAACAATGTTTCTTCTACCCCACCCTAGTGCAGAGGATAATTTTAGGAAATCTTAAAACTTTAAAGAAACAAGATTTGGAAGGAGTGAAAGATGACTTTCAGCATCTTTCTCCAAGGCTAGGAATGGAAGAGGAAAAGTCTGACATACACTTCTAGAAATGAAATAACAGGACATCTTAGAAGAGAGCTAATAGATATTTGTCTTGATTAATTGTTCTTCTGATATGAAAGGGTAGCAGGGAACAATCTCTAAATTTTTTGTAGAGCCTAATACTGTTTTACCTTTTCTTTAAAAAAATTACTTTTCTACATCTTATTACATAGAGATTAAAAAAAAAAAGCCTGAAAAATGCTTCTAAAGACAATAAAGAAGCCAATAATATGAAAAAGCACAATAGAGCCGTAATAATTATTGGTAAATGCTTCAAATAGCTGCAGCAGTTGATTGGGTTGTGAATGATACATGTGAAAAATTATTTTTCTATGATCGTAGGCAGATGCAAAAGTTAAATGATTATACTATGTATATATATTGATATAGAATTGCTATATATATTGTGTACTGTATGTTCTAGCTTTCAGAAATACTGTATTGTAGTGTACTGTACTTAACTAAGCAGATCTAAATAGCAACTTGTCATTTTCCACAAAGTCACTAGTACTGTTAACAAAAACCAAAAAGTCTATTTTCTCCAGTAAAAGAAATACATACTGTTACAGTCACAGACATTTTGATTATAGAGAGACAATATACATTTAACCAAAGGAAAACCCCAAACCAAAATAAAAATCTCACCTGAAAATCAACCAGCCCAAACTGTTGCATTATTGTCTTATTCAAAAGGGGAAGGGATATGCCACCAATCTAAGAAGAATATTTAGTAACATTTTTATGACTGAAAATGAAAGAAAAAAGGTATCCCAGTAAATCTTTAATTACCCTTTCTGGAACAAAGAAAATCCCCTAGTCAGGCAAAAGTCTTAAAAGAACAAAATGCTCCTTTCAGGGCCAGCATGATACCAAAATAGGCAGCTGTAGTTAAACATATTCATCCCACTAACTAAATGGGTGCAAAATGAGTTCTAGAAATCCTGCAGTTCTCATAGATTACATACTGAATAATTTTACTGACCAAATACTTCTCCTCCTGAATATCTACTGATCTTCTAGACACACCAACCATGATCGTGAAAAGATTTTGGCAAAGACCAAGGGAGAGAACGTTACTTGTTATTTGTTAGTGACTGCGCATTTGGAATGGATTACTCAATCAACATGTTTCAAAGTATATGAGGTGGGGAAAGAGCTGTTTGATATGGTGCTTTGGAAACTAGAGACTCCAGACCTGGAATATTTTAGAGCCTATCAATATATTGCACTGCTAACTATTTAAAGGCTTGATAATTTTTTACTGTTCTTTTTAAGTGAATAAACAGGCAGGTTATTTTGCTTGGATTCTATTCCTTTGTCAGGTAAACATGTTGAAATTCAATGGAAATGAGTGACTGAACTCAACAGCATTGTTCCAGGGCTGTCATCCCCCATGGATGCCTCTCTCTGCTAGTGACGCCTGCTGAGATGGACCGTTCTATTTATTTTGTGGCTGAAAGACCACATAAGGTCCTGGGAGACACACTTCAGCCTTCCCTTCAGAATGGGTACTCACAAAAATATCCTGGACCAAATTCGCACGTCACATTTTCAATGAGGGCAAACCCCTAATTTGGGCAAACATCCAACTAAGAGCATCTGGCTAACAGAATTTTTTATGAATTCATTATTTTTTATGAATATATGTCTGCATATACAGTATATGAGTAGTATACTTGCTTTTCATTAAAATCATGTGCCAATGCTCCACAGTTAATGCTGTAATCCTTGTTTCATCTAAAGCCTTCCCTGCATCAAAACCATGCATGTCCACACACTCAATTAGCAGCCTGTCTGTAAAGCCAGGAAGAGAGAACTGGCTCTCTCTGCACATCCACACATCCACATGCACACTCATATAACTGCATGCAAACACACACACACACACACACAGAGGCCATATAATTTGATTTTACTCAAAGATCCCATAGGTACCAACAGCCTACGTGACAAATGAAAGTAAAGGACTAAATGGGAAAAATTAAAAGAAAGTTGGGCAGTTGGGTGAATGTAATCCAGTTTCTTGAATGTGATGATCCTCTCTAATCAAGTATTTATTCAACATGAGGGCTGAAATTCTAGGGGGCTTTATATGGTTTAATGAAGAATATGGCAATATCCAGGTGGCAAAAAGAGAAGGAGCAAAGTGAAATAGAAAAGGTTCCTATTTAACATATAGATCTCAGAAAGGTATCTGTCCATTTTGTAGGAAAAAGATCTCAGAAAGATATCTGCCTGTTTTGTAGGAACAGGACACTGCAGAATCAAACAGTTGAGCAGAAAAAGTACCTAACTGAGCTCTGCATGTTCCTCAAGTGCCACTGTGAACTTGGCAAAAAATCACCAACAAGTCAACAGCAGGAAGACTGAACACTGTAGAAGTCTGCAGTTCTTGTCTGCAAATACCTAAAGCGAGGAACACTTTGTTACACTGCTACCAGATTTTCCAGGAGGAAAGGCTCCAGTGGGGAACTCATGAAAGCGTATGGGGTACTGTCATACCTAAGCCCAATGTCAGAGAGAGCATCCACAAAGGATGCTTGAGGTGTGGCTGCATAGCTGGTGAAGGAAATTTCGCAGCTCAGAGAGGCCTCAAGTGCTAATGAAGTTTGCATGAGAAGTGAAAACAAGAATGCGCCTTTGGCCTGAACTGGGTAGAAGTTCTCACATGTGATGGGATATTGGTAGTTCTTTTGTTTGTGTAATGGTACTGATCCAGCAAAAGGATATTTTTAGAATATGCTTCTCTTAAAAGGAATCACAGCTAAACTATCCAAAGGGGCTATATTTATCTGCAGTGACATGCACACAATCCCAAAAGTGCCGATACTGGTTGCACTGATAGAAATTCAGAACAGAGTTTGTCCTTTGAAAGTAGCTTTTCACTGGATTTTCTCTCATGAATTTCACTGGCACTGGAGAGGCTGGAGTAAAATCACACAGCTTTGCCCCCATATTATTAATTTGATTTAGGAAGAGCATTTACCCTCCAGTGTTTTACAGGGAGCTGATGCCAACCAACCGATCAAAAGTAGATCACTTTGGAAGAGGAACAAACTTGGAGCTGTAACTAAAGGTAAGAAACAGCAGAAAAGCAGCATCCAATATGAAGAGACCACTATGCCTCACTAATATTCCTTCTTCTCTACCCTTTCAAAGAGGAAAACACGACATATTTTGTAAGAAGGGAACGTTTTAGATGAAACTTTGCTACAGATACCAAACATAAACACATTTTATACTGCTCAGATGTATTTCTGTTTTAAAATAATCGTCTATGAGGCTGTATGTATTAAAGGCTGTAGTGTATTTACTTTCCAAGGAAGTATCTTAATGTTCTTTGCTTTTTGAAAAATAGTTGAGGACTAATGTGTAAATTAGGGTGTTAAAATACAGTTAACAAAGTATTTAGAAGGCTCCTCAGAGGGATCTGGGAAAAAAAGGGTTGAAGGGGAACTTCATCACTCTCTAAAACTACCTGAAAGGACATTGTAGACATGTGGGATCTCTTCTCCCAGGTAACAAGTGACAGGATGTGAGGATATGGCCAGAAGTTGTACCAGGGGAGGGTTAGATTAGATATTAGGAACTATTTATTGACTAAAAGGGAGCCAAAATTGGAACAGGCTGCCCAGGGAAGTGGTAGAATCACTGCCCTGGAAGCGCTCAAAACACGTGTGGATGTGGCACTTGGGGACATGGTTCAGTGGTGGGCTTAGCAGAGCTGGGTTAATGATTGGACTCGATGATCTCAGAGGCCTTTTCCAACATTAATGATTCTATGGTTCCATGATTGGTTTGCTTACCTCAGTGCTGCACTCCTTTTCCTACAGGAAACATGAAGAGTTTCTTTGGGCATATGTGGCTGTGCACAGACATCTCAGTTCACTGACTTTGGGGAAAGTCAGTGAAGTTCATGTAGGTCTGGTAGTGGAAACTATGATCATGTGTAACATGAAGAACTGTGTTACAGCATCAGAGTTCTGCTTATCTTGAACTGGCTTCTTTTGTTTTAAAAGCTAATAATGAACCATTCTAGGGGAAATTGGCATTTAAAAACCACGACTTACTTTTTTCCTGATATGACTTTGCTAGAATGATGTGTAGAGTATGTTTGACTCCTTTTATTTTAAAATAAACCTAGAAACTCTTTAGTTGAGTTACCAGTTGCAGGATGAATAGCGTATTAAAGCACATTACGGGTTCAATTTACTTTTAAATCTTATTCACAGTACATCAGTAATCTCTGCTTCTCCTATTCTAGAAATTTCTTTTAATGCCTGTAAGTCAAATGCTACTGCAGAGGCTAAAATACAAAAAGATCAGCAACACTGCTAAATATATAATGAAAAAATATTGATTAATATTTAACTTCGCATTTTTATCACTAGAAACATAATTTTAAAATTAAAATGATCTAACAGTATCCTGTTAGATATACAGTTAGATATCCTTTCTAACTTAGAGAGGATATTTGTCCAGATACTGGCACACCTACACAGGGAAATAATTCTTTTGTTCACCAAAATTTCTCATTTGTGTAACTCTGCTCTTTCCATCTTAGGTACTCCTGATCTATAGCAGAGGGGGAGCAGAAATAACAACAATGAATGCATAGTATTTTCTCTATTCTTAGAGGCACTAATATAATTGAGTAGTTATCAGCACTGGGAATAATTAGATGGATATATACAATACCAAACACATCCTGTTTCTCATTTACATATGTTCTTAGAAAAACAAAACGAAGATTCCCCCTTGTGTTGTCTTATAACAACAGGTCTAAGAGAGTTAAGTGTTCCTCTTTTTCAAACAGGTTGTGTCCCTTGTGGACCAAATTTCTTTGTTTTATGCTAAAGAAGGCATAACCTACATTTTTGTTCTGTCAGTTTGAAGAATATGCACATACCTAAAACTCTCTCTGTATTTCCCAGCTTAGTGATCTGTGAAAATACGGTGTCTCCTTTGCTCTGGCCAAAATGAACTGGATCACTGAGTAGTTTTAAAGGAAACTAGCTGAGAGCTTATTACTTCTTGCATGACAAATAAGGTGAACAGCAGCAAGAACACTGGATTGGCACGGCCAGAACTAGCCCCTGTGGACTGCATCAGGCCACCTCTGTACACTTGCCTGTCTTACTGGCCATGCTGCAGATATTTGGCATTTTCAGCACCTGCCCCTCTGCAAGGCCTTTCTACCTTCATTTGGTTTCTGTCAGCAGGACTGTCAAGTGGTGGGAAAAGTGTTCAGTGTATTTATAAACTCAAGATTCCAGACTTAATGTGTTGTCAGTAGTTTCCCTCATAAGCCTTTTTTTCAGCAGAATTCTGATTGTTTAGGAGTCAGATGAAGCAAGACCTTCTGGGCAAAGAGGAGGCTCAAAACCTCTCAGGGCCAAGTTCTCATCACTTTATACCTCCTTCATGAATTTTCACAGCCAGTATAAGAACAAATCAGGGAATGTGAAAAGCAGCTATTTTGCTTCCAGCTGATCAGATACTGCTTCAATTAGGCTACCTGCTGACTCTTTACTATCATGTTTAATCCAATGGCTCAGAGGACGTGGATGCTGAATTGAAAGGGTTGATTATCAAGGCTGAGTCCTTCTTGGCAGAACAACCACTAGGTGCTAATTTGATATTATCATAGAATTATAGAATGGTTTGGGTTGTAAAGGTCTTTAAAGATCATCGTTCCAACCCCCCTGCAGTGTGCAGGGGACCATCCAATAGACCGTGTTACTCAAGAGCCCCATCCAGCCTGACCTTGAACACCTACAGCCCACACCTTCTCTGGGCAATCTGTTTTAGTATCTAACCACCCTTATTGTAAAGAATTTCTTCCTAATATCTAATCCAACCTAATATCTATCTATCTATCTATCTATCTACACTCAGTGAGCTTAAGGCCATTCCTCCCAGTCTAATCACTACATGTCCTTGTGAAAAGTCCCTCTCCAGCCTTCTTGTCAGCTTCTGGACAGTCTACCTGGACCCTTCTCATTTCCAGGCTCATGCTATTTTTTCCTTTTGAGTGGCAAGTCATTTTCAGCAGTGAGAGCTGAAGGATTTCCTTAGCAGAGGACTGTCAGGAGGGTCATAGATCTGGCATACTGAAGGTCTGATTATGTTTGAAATGGTTTGGGTGCTTCTGATTTTGGACTGGACTCAACACTCCTGCAAAGAGTTCGTCTTGTACCTTCTCCCTACGGGACTTGTTTTCTTTACTAAGGGAGACAGGAGATGTTTGGATAATGCACTAAAGGCAAGGGACTTGTTCCTCCACCATGTGACTGATCCAGCATTAATCAAGTAGCTCAAGGTAAACTGAACCCAGTCAGTGGGGGCTGATAAGAAGTGGGGTGCTGATGGTATGTGGGTTATTGCTCAAGTCTCCTTTGGATGAAAAGGAAATTGAAAGAAGAAAAATGGGCTCCACTTGGGCTCTTTGATCTTAGAGCAAAGGGAAGTTTCATTCACTTACAAAGTCAATTAACTGCCACTCTCCCCTGTTACCTTACTGGGAACTTGAGCTGATTTTGAAGGTAACAGCATGGGCCAGAAGTGAGCCTAGTAGAACCATGATGGATGTTGAGAAAGTGTCCTCAGAGCAGTTCCTGCAGAACACCTACACCTATTTCCCTTAAGAGAGACTATTAATATGGGTTTTCTGAGAGGAGGGACCAGACTGAAGTATTATATTACAATTTACAGATTGGTTACTGTGCTGCTAGGTTCCTATTATTTATGAGTTGTGCCTGCCAGTACCCTGCAAGAGATCACTGTAGCAGAACCTCGCTAATGCACACGCCCCAGACACACAGGGACACTCTCAGAAACAGTCCTCTCCTTGCTAATCAGCAGACACTGAGCTTGTGGTCCTGCATTCCTTGTCAATTCAGCTTCCCAGAGAGAGGCAGACCTCAGCGAAACAGGCAAGAGAAGTTAAATGTTGGTTCTTTGATTTGCGATTTCAGACAATACAAGAATAAGGGTGTTTCAATGAACAACAAAATAAACTTGAAAGGGAATAATTTCAACAATATGGTAATTAACCAGAAGAAGTTACTTCCACAGGACAGCATGGAGGCCACCTAAAAATGAATAAGCTAGATCTTTGAAGGACAATGAGAATTATCTGCCACAATATATAATTTTTATATGGGATAACAAGGTAAAGCCATAAATTATTATGTCTTTAGGTTATAGGCAAATACATATTTTATTTGTATTTCTATGTATTTTATATGTAGAAATAGCTAATGAGGATTCTATAATAAATCTTCTCCCTTAGGCTTATTGCTTTGCAATAATCTAACACAGGTCTTTCATCTTCATTCAAATCATATCTAACTTGCCACATGGGAGAGATGCAGTATTGGGCGAGATGGACCACAGGGGACATCTGCTCTGGCCAGTCCTACATTTCCAATTCACTTCACCAGCCTCAGCAGCAGTAAGAGAAGGCACTTCTCATTCACTCCAAGGCCTTGACTTGTAAGCTTGAATTTATGTTCTATTTAATGGCATTTTCTATTACCAAAGCAATATAAAGAGAGCTTTAGGAAAAGTGTGAATCAAGCTCAGGGAATGCAGGATATTGCATACTTCAACAAAAGGATGTTAGCTACAGTCTGCATTTTCTCATCTGGATCATTTCATTGGGTTTGGAAGGAAGCCTTTCAAGCATACTGAGACACATTCGCCCAAACATTGTCAGCAGCAGTTTCCAGATCACTGTGACTGCTATTCTTTTTGCAAAGGCGTATTGTAGCAATATGTGAAGCTTGAATATACCTGTAACATTCAGATATTATAGTTGTTTCCAAGTAGCAAATAAGTATTTCAAAGATGGGAGGAAGAATTGCCAAAGAGAAATCTAACACTTTAAAAGGTAAAGGGGACTGTGTTTGAGCTTCTAAATTCAGAGTGAACTGACAAGCACTTTCAGTCATATCTGCAGTCATGTTGCAAGATGCTTCACGTTTTACAAGATCAAGTCTGGAAGTCCAACAAAATCAGTTTATATTACAGGCAGTCATTTGTGAAGACCTAGGCCTAAATTCTTTTACAAGTGTTTTAGAATTTAATCTAGTGTGCCTTACCTTTACTTTAAGAACTATGTTTAATTTTTTAAACTAGCATCCTTCATTCATTCATTCATTCATTCATTCATTCATTCATTCATTCATTCATTCAATTATCTTTAATTCACTTCAAATTTATTAGACCTTATATAAATTTGCATTTCAAAGATAATGCTTTGATTTAGGGAAGGATGAAAACTGAAGGATTAAAATGTGGATAGTATTTGGATTTTGGTGGATGTAGACCCTGATTCTTATTTCATGTTTACTGGCATATCTCTTCTGGTATTAGAAGTATATTCCAGAATATAATACCATCTTGACTACAGTTCACCAGGTTTACAATGGCAAATTAAACAGCTTTTCCCCAGACCTCAGATGACAAATGAGCAGCTACATATTTGTAAGCTGGTTAAAATTCTTCACTAGTTCCTCATATGGGAGAATATTCTTTGATACTAAGGATCTCAGAAAAAAACCTCATTTCCCTGAAGAAAAACCTTCAATCCTTTTGTCTAGGTTCACCTTCCTCATTTTCTTCTGCACTCCAGTCTCCAGAACCTTTATTTTCTGTATCGATTTAGTTTGTCTAAATGGCAGATATCAGTTCTCCCTCTCTGTGTCTTGGGCTTTGTCTTTTCACATCTTGGTTTACATGCCAGCATTGCTTTTACCAATGTGGTTATTAGAACAATATTTGTGTTCCTTCTCCAGCCCTTTGAACTACCCAAACAAGCTGGTAACAAAGAAAGACGTTACCATATAAAAGACTCAATTGCTCCGGCACTCACCTCAAAATCTCTCTATGCTGCATATTGCAGCCTAAAATCTGGGCTTCAGCATTTAGGAACTGCTGAACAATACCCTGCAGGTTCGGAAAGATTCTGAGACTGAACCACCTGTCAGGTTTTTTTCCCCCAAATAAATGGTAATGGAACAGGCATAGAACATGTGGATGAAGTTACCTGTACTGAATCACAGGCATCTGATAGAGAAGCCGCAGGTATAAAGAACATGCAAAATTGTATATGGAGATCTACTAAGTCAATACTCAGAAAGTTGTCCAGCATAAAAGAATGTCTCATGTGAAATGCTCAGTGTTCACAAGCAAGAAGTTTTGTAAACTTAAGAAAGCTTAATTTAAATATAGACACAAGTAAAAGCTAAACTAGCAATTTTTCTTTTTTTTTTTCTTTTTGCATATTTTTGTTAGGTGCTTCTTCTCTGCCTAAAATATGAAGTCCAGAGTGCAGTTGGTGTAAGTCCTCACATGGATTTCAAGCAAGACAAATATAGTGTCAAACACTGATCCAACTGAACTAAGGACCCACGTACTTTGGGAGTTGGCTTTGGGGGAAAAATTCTTACACAGATACACAGAAGACAACTAGGGAGAACACCAGTCCAAACACAATAAAACAAAATACAAAACACCAACATATATATGCAGATCAGGAATCAATCTTTCACACTGATCCTACATTCCTTTCATAGCTTTGTCTATGCAGAGAATGTGGGATGTGGCCCTTCAGTCAGATTTTTTGCAAATGAAGGGAAGATTATTTGCAATGATAACGTTTTAAGTTGTTTTGGCATCAGCACAAATTATCAGGGGCAGAATCAGATTCCCACACAAATCTGGAAGCTCTCTGTTGAGCAAGGCAAGGATGGGAGAATAATACAGCAGATTAATTCTTGTCCAGTGACCATAAAGAAGGGAAATCCTAGTTATTACACACTTCCAAAACTTTCATTACTTTTTCAAAGAAGAAAGACTACAGTTTATATCATCCCCCAAAACAAGGGAACATTGCTAAAAAAATCTCTTTCTCAAAAGGAAACGTCCTTCAGCAGAAATAAATTCTGAGATGGAATCAAAAAATAAACAACAGAAGCTTGGAAAGAGCCAAAAAGAGAACCATGTAATTAAAAAAAACAAAGTAGCAGTTCAAATGATAACGCAGGATGCACAAACACTAGTAGATAATCTCACAGATGACTTCACAGAGCCCCTCATCGACCCAGGTAATTCTTGATTCCATTAGAAAACAGAGAATAATTCTAGAAAAGAAAATTAAGAAAACATCCTTCCTCTTTTTTAAAATAAAAATCAAGATCATCTCCCCTCCCCCCCTCTATCTGGAAGCAGGTTAGCTAACCTTAACAGTCTCAATTTAAAATAAAATATATATTTTTATATATATTCATATATATAATAAAAGAGAAGATATTAGTGGCAGTGTATGCAAAACAAAAAAGAAAACAAAGAAAAATTACTTTTAACAATCTAACTTTTTTTTGTTTTTTTTACACAAATACTGTTGTAAATATATTAAAAAATCAGCATTCTATCTGGTAAACGTCACTTTTGCCCCTCTATAAAATTTTGAATTAAAAAAGTCCCAACAACTCCTTTTTTTTAATTATTATTCCCCTCCCCTCCCACCTTCTATTCCTCTTTCTTCCACAAGAATAAATCCTGATGCAACTTTTTTTTTTTGCAAAGATTGTGGGAACTAACCCTTCTCTTGTACCTAGATCCATAGGTTGCAACCTCTGATATCTTTTGATTTTCCTCTGTGTTTCTCTTTGCCTTCTGTGAAAGTCCCTCTTGATTGTGCTGAGGCCCTGTGCTCAGCGAAGACACTGAATAAATTACAAAAAAGCCACCGTTGCTCGTTGTCTGAATCTTCTTGCTTTTTGCTCTAAGGTGGTGGTGGTGGTGGTATGAGAAAAGCAGCGGGGAGGGTGCGCCAGACAGCGTGGGATGGAGCACAATCCAGGTGAGGAACCTCTGATTCTTTCTCCTCACCCTGCAGGGACTCCACACTATCCAAGCCACACTGCCTCGCATTCTCCTCAGCCCTTTTTGTGTGTTTTTGGATGCATGTGTGTGTGAGAAAGCAGACACGTGGTAGAAACCAGCAGGGCCTTGCTTCCTCTGGTTGCTGCTCAACCAGAAGTGAAATATTCCACAGTTCTAACTGGATACTGTGAAGTCCAAAAGCGGTCAGCAATGTGAATCATGTCCATTGAAACACTGCAAGCGGTGTACTTATAACGACAGTAGGCCTTGTAGATTTGTAATATATTTTGTTTTGTTTCTTTATTTGTAGTGCTCTTCACAAGTGAGAAAAAAGATTTTTTTTTTCATTATTTTTCTGTCTGTTTTTTTTAAATTTTTTTTGAGTTTTTTTTCTTTTTTTTTGTTGTTTGCTTTTTGTAGTAAAGAAGGGTTGTATTTAGAGGCCAGTAGCTAGAGATCCAACCAGTGGAGCTCATGAAGCACTACCTGGCCTTAAGGCCACCATCCAAGGGAGGTTGGGAAAAGTATTATTCACCCAGCCTCCGGAAATGTAATGTACCAGCAGGCAAAAACCAGTTCTTCATGTAGTACAAAAACCAACAAAACGAAATGAACCCAAAAAAAGGAGGAAAATAAAGGTAAAAATGAAACAAAAATAATTTCTTAAATTCTAGTGCCATAGCTTTTTTTTGTTGTTTCTATTTTTGTTGTTCATAACAAAGAGAGAGAGAGAGAGATTCTACTTATCCGTCTGACACATGCATCCTCATGTGGTCGTTGAAATGCTCGATTTGGTCAAACTTAGCTGGACAGACAGAGCAGACGTACGTGGTCCCCTCCGTGCAGGCCACCACGCCAGCGGGGACAGCCCTCGTGCCGGTGCCGGCGGCTCCAGGCGTGCCGTTGGTGGCACTGTGCAGAGCCACATGCCTCTCCAGCAGGGTCTTGTGGGAGAACTTCTTCTTGCAGATGTAGCACTCGTAGGACTTCTCCCCGCGGTGGAGACGCATGTGCACATTAAGGGAGCTCTTCTGGGTGAAGCGCTTGTTGCAGATACTGCACTGGTAGGCCCTCACGCCAGTGTGTGTCACCATGTGTTTGATTAGGTAATCCTTTAGAGAGAAGGAGCGCCAACAGATGCTGCATTGGTGTGGTTTCTCACCTGCCCATTGCCAATGAGAGAGAGACAGAGAGACAAACAGATACAAAAAAAAAAAAATCATAAAATTAAACCAGTTCCGTAGAACTCTCTGCAATAAACTAATGGTAAGTCTCATGGGGGTCTTTGGAGACGTGCTCTGGTTAACTCTAAAGTATAAGTCTGTTAATCACTGTGTTTTGACACACAACATTTTTTGCAACCAGAGGTTCCAAAATGCTTTACAAAGCAGGCTGTAGGAATTCCACATACAGTAAAAAGGAGCTCAGGTGATTTCTTCAACTTCACATAGTAGGTAGGCACTGACAAAGACAGGACTAGAGTTAAAAGGTCCTGGCATGTAAACCCAGTTTAAATGGCACAGCCTCTCCTGTCTGTGCTCCTGTCTTGCTCCTCATGCTCATTTCTAGACAGGAAGGTCTCAGCCATGCTAGTTCACCTTCCTGTGCTTCCACTTCCTTACTGGCATGCAATAAAAAACAGGGACAAATCAGTGATTACCAGACAGCTGACCTGGGCCAGACTCATTTTGGTCAAATTGCTTTCAATTTCTCAGGAGAGAAGAGACAGAGATTGTCAGTGGAATCCAACACTTTATAAGAAGTTTACATTTGTTGCTCCCTTTTCTTGTCATAGCTGAAGCATGTACAAGGAGTACTGGAAAAGGGAATCTCAGGACACAGAATTGCCTAGGCCAGCCAGCACCATGCAAAGGGCAACTTAACAGATATCCCTGTGTAGGACACGGGAAACTCAAATGCTTTGACTGCCAGTTAAATAAAACACCTTATGAGGTAAACTTGAGAGATAAAACACATATGTAATCTTCCACATTGCCGTGTGTGCCCAGGAATGTTGTAAAACGCATTACAGAAACTTGTATAACTGAACTCTGATCATGTTCGGACAAATCAGTGACTACAAGGATAAACTGGGAAAAATACTTAGCTGAGCACATATACTGGTTTTTTCAGACTACTCATAAATCCTCCTCATGCTCAGAGTTCTGAAATATAAGGCACAATCTCATCTTTCATGGTATCAAGCAATGTTTTCATGATATGCTGCTGCACTGGTAATGCAGCCAACAACCAACACCCTGAACACCCCATCAAAGGGGGTGTTTTCATTTGCTTTCTGAATATTTTGATTTGCTTTCTGAATAATTTGCAGTATATTTCATGTGTGGAATTCTTCATCCCCAAAGCTGTCAGGGATAGAGACGGTGCTATAGCTCTGTCAGGACCAAAATTATTCTCTCTTTCAATGATTGAGAAAATTATTTTCCTATGGTTATTCTGCAATTTCCCCCCCTTTTTTTTTCTCTACAGACATCCTTCTTTTTACAGTCTGTTTGGCACTGTTTTAAATCCTGAAGAGTCAATCTTCAGGAACCACGACATGCCTGTGGTAATATATAATTCACTCATTGTATAGTGAGAGTACCATATGCTACTTATACTCAATTTTAAGAGGAGATAATTAAAATGGATTAAATGTGAAAGACATACTTTTTTATCTCCCCAAGTCTCTGTTTCTTTTTATTGCATGGTTTGCATGTATGATGGTGACATCCATGAATGAAATCCACTTGCTGCTCTTCCTTGCACTCGTGAGGGGTTTGTCCCTACTTGGTGAAAGACACTTGCTCAAAACCCTAAGTCCTTACTTTCCTGATGGCTTTGCCACACAGAGTACTGTGTTGTGCATAGACAGGTCCATATGCTTGACACATGATGTGGAAAATGATAGTGTGTCAGCTAGAATAACGTCTGATTGACTTACAAGAGGCTGATTGTATTTATGGAGCTCATTTTTGCCTTGGGCAATATATGTCCCAGACTTTGTAATAAGTTGGTCTCCTCCACTCTAGACCCTGTTAAGATTGTGCTATAAAAACACCCTAATTTCTGCCTGCTTATGTTTCTAAGATACACTGGGTTGTGGCTTTTTAATCTGAGCTTCAAAGCCTTCTTTCTACTCTCCCAAGAATAGCAAAACTTTAGTTTTTCTTTTTTGTATGCAAATTTTTTGTGCTTCCTAAGTGAGCGCTGTAGATTTTTTTATTCCCGTGATTCTTCACTTTCAAGCCAGAGAAAACTTTGCTCAGTGAATTAAATGTGCAAGTTCTTTCTTTTGCTTCTTTATTTTGTATTTGGCTGGTATTAGACAGCAATATGGGACGATTAGAATAATAGAATCATAGCAGATTCTGAGTTGGAAGGTGGAAGAAGCAACGTCACTGCCTGGCCATGGTCCCCTTTTCCAGACCCTGTGCTCCTGGTGATGTAGGCTCTGAGGCTCTTTGAACCCTAACCACAATGGATACAATGGTGCTGACACTGAGGTCATGGAATCACAGAATCCTGAGTTGGAAGGGACTCCCAAGGATCATCAAATTCCACCTCCTGGTCCTGCACAGCACCACCCAAAGAATCACACCGTGAGCCTGAGACCATTGTCCAAGAGCTTCTCAAACTCTGCCGAGTTTGGTGCTGTGACCACTTCCCTGGGGAACCTGTTCCAGTGCCCAACAACCCCAACCAAAGTGTGGAGAACCTTTTCCTAGCATCTAATCTAAATCTACCCTGAGACAGGTTAATGCCATTCCCTTGTGTCCTATCACTGGACAAGAGAGAAGAAGTCAGTTCCTGCTCCTGCACTTCCCTCATGAGGAAGCTGTAGGTCACAATGAGGTCTCCCCTCAATCTCCTCTACTGAACAGGCTGAACACGCCAAGTGACCTCAGCCATTCCTCAAATGACTTCCCCTCATCCTATCACCAGATTAGAAAGGTGTGGAGGCAGCAATGTTGGTGTTCTGCTGCCATCCCCTTGGCATGTCTTTTATCCTTTTTTTAGCCTTTAATCCAGTATTAATCGTATTGTGACATGTGGGAAAGGCAATGATGCCTTATAAAGTGCAGACACTGCATACACTCTAGCACTGTATTTCCACAATATTGTGGGATATCTTAAAGTGACTCTACATGGAACACGGAAAAACAGCAATCTCTAATATGTTTGCACCCATGTGAAAGAAGAAAATGAGGTCAGTTTCTCTTGCATGGAAAGCTATATCAGACTGTTGTTTCCAGAAGCATAAAAATATACAGGGATATAGAGGCCTTTAAGCTACTGAATTCTGGTTTATGATTAGACTCTTCCATGACTTCTCTTGTAAGCCCTCCAAACAATTCAAACATTTACATCTCCCAAAACTCTCATTTTTTTCTGTGGATCTTTTCCAGAGCCACTTTGCCTGGCTTCTTTTAGCAGGGATAAGGAAAAGTCAACCTGACAGTGGGAACAGCTGTCTGTCCTCTATTTTTGTAATGATCCTGTCCAGCACTAGACAAGGTAGCAGACAGACTTTCTCTGAGGCTTCACACATGATGATTATTTTCAGGAGGGTTTTCTGAAGCCTAGCTCTCTTATGGTTAAGGTGAAATTATTCTCCCAGGAGCCAATTAGCTCCTAAATGAATTTTGAAATGAATTGTCTACCCAAATCTTTCCTTGCCACCACAGTTCATTTTTCAGGGCATTCTCAGACCCACACAAATAAAATATTAATTTGTGATTCAAGATGCCTATCAATTTCCTTGGTTGGTATTACTTGTAGTAGCTAAGAATGTTTTAGATCAGGTCTTCCAGTATTATTCTTTATTTGACTCCAAAACTGAAGTGCAGTGGTGGGCAAAATAAAGTACCTAATCTCAGTGAAGTTATTAGTAAAACAGTCTTTTTAGCTTTTAGGACAAGGATGCAAGCAGATGTATTTGACTGTGTTCTGAAGGGGGTATTTTTCTGAATACCAACAGTATATATGTAGCATTTTAGCTCTTCATCCACAACAGAAAGATGGAGAATATAAACACACAAAAAGGTAATCTTGGGATTTAGGACTCTTGATCCTTGCAATTATACATTTTGTACCAGTCCTGAGAAGTTGATATTTTTTTATATGTACATGTACATTTCTGCTGTAGATGTCTGGAGGAGATTTTCATTTAAGTGATAAATACAGGTAAATTGAAGTTAAAAGTTTACATATACACATAGAATTGAAATCTATTGTATCCAACAGACAGGCATGTTGGGCAATTTTTCCAGGTTCTCCTCCATGTATCACAAACCCAGCATTTATTTTAAGATCTGATGTTAAGAAAGCAACTGCTTGGTGAAAGAAATATTTACTCTTTCTCTAAACCAGAATTTCTCTCCAACAGCAGAAAGAGCCAAGGGCTAAACCAAGCAAAACAGTCCTGAACCCATGATAACTCCTCCATGTAAAATACATATCCTTGCTTTGATGTCTCGTAACTTGGCAAAGCTAGAAAAGGCAGTTTTGGCTCAGTGGCAAATATAGTTACCTATGTTATCTCATTAGACCATAAAGCATGTACTAAAGCAGCTGCAGTTTTAAACAGAAAGGTGCTGATGTTGTGTTCCATTGCATTCCACATGTATTCTTTAAGTATTTTCTCATTGAACCCTATGTTTCTGTACTCACAGCTAGTGATACCTCTGACTTACCAAGAGACAAGCAATTAGAGCAATTAGCTTCAGTGAAGTACAGAAAGACTTTCTGAAAAAACCCCAGATTTACTTTCTTATAGTAGTGTGTGAGATCTAGAAAATATATGGCATTGTGTTTAACATCTGGGCCTACACCTACTGCTGTAGCTCCACCAGTAATGAATTTGTCCTAATCTCACCACTACTTGAGCTTAACTCCCCCATAGCTGTAAAACCTACAGGGGGATGCCCTTTCTTAGTAGATACAGTTTTTCTTAGTTCTGATATATTCGTTTCCTCTCTTCCACTTAATGTTGCCTGGTCAGCTTGCAGGGTACAATGAATGCTCACCATTTCCTTTGATGGATGCAAGACAAATTTTACTCCAAGTGAAATGAGCTTGTTTCTGCACCATGCACAGTTAGGCCCCTATTTGGGATCTGTATGTTTCTGCAGGGGCTCGGCTTCAACGCAGTAGGGCCAGGAAGTGTTCAGCGACACCAGCTCCCTGGATAAGCCCTCCCTCCTGTTTGTGCTGCGGGCTGGCAGGTGGGCAAACAGAATCTACCTCCATGGTTGTGAAGGGCTTTCTGTGGCTCCATATGCAAGCCAAGGGGCAGTACTCTTACCTGTGTGTACAAACATGTGCTTGACGTAGTTCTGTTTGGCGGTGAAAGTCTTGTTACAGAGAGTGCACTCGTAAGGCTTTTTTTCGCCTTGCCCACCCGCTGTGCTGTGGCCCGCAGATGGGGCCAAGGGCTGTGGGGCTGGCAGCTGGGCAGTAAAGGTTGACAGGCCGGGCTGGGACACTGTCACAAACTGTGTCTGTTGGCCAGCTAAAGGCTGGGGTAGGCTGAAGAGAAAAGGCTTAGGGCCACTGCCAGCAGACTGCGTGGTGAAAAGGGCAGGCAGGTAGGTGTTGCCAGCTGTGCCAATGACCTGAGTGTTGCTGGTCAGAGTCAGTGGCATCCTCAAATTGCTGGTGAGGGTTTCTGTCTGGCGTAAGTAGATCTGTGTGGTTGGCAATGGCTGGGCAACAGATGTGTTGACAGAAGGCTGCAAAGCCCCCTTTTCGGTGCTGTTATTGACTGTGAGCACTTTGCTGTCCATTTCAACGTCATTGCTTCTCTCTGGTGAGGAAGAGTTGGCATCTACATGTTGCTGCTGCTGCTGCGGCTGAGTGCCATCAGCAGGGACATCATTTTGATCTGCTTGAGGAGGTTCTTGCTGCCCGTCCCGGCCCAGACCAGCCATAAACTGCTGCTCCATGGAATCAGGCTCAGTGCCAATGGAGGAACTGACACCCGAGTCAAAACTCTCCCCTTTGGGCTCGCTCTCAGTGCCTTCTGCTTGGTCAGTGTCCTCAGTGCATTCCTCAGACTCATTGCGCTCAAGGATCTGCACCCTCTGTTGGCCGTAGTAGTCATAGTCATCCTCCATCTCCTGTTTAATATGTATGTTGCCCATCAGGGTCTGAATTCGGACAGGGCGGGGCTGCTTCCGGCAGTGGGTGGTCTCTGGAGTGGTGGAGAGGTACCGCTCCATCTGCTGCGACCGTTCATGGATCCGGGTAATCCAGCTGGGATCTTCTATGTGATGGTCCCTGGGGAGTCCCAGGGCTGTCTCGTGGTGGCTGACCACAGCTCCACTGTAAAAGGAGCGCTCCCCACTGCCATTTTGCATGGAACAGGCATAGAGGGCTGAATAGATCCTGTCCACACTGTGCTGTGAATGGCTCTGTAGGTAGCCAGACTCTGTGTCAGTGCTCTGCCCCGAGGTGCCTGATTCAGGTGTTCCCCTGGGTGTCTCTTGGCCAGAATCCTGAATCACTGGGTAGACGTCTCCCACATTTTGTGAGACAATCCTTGTGCACTCATCAATCACAGTCTTGATCTGCAGGATGCTGGCGGCTGTGAGGATTTGGAGGGCCTCTGACTGTGAGACCCGCAGCATCCCGCTGTACATGAAGTCAATGAGCTTTTGCACCGACTGGACTGACACCACTGAGGGGATCTCGATGTCACTGTAGCCCAGCAGCAGCTTGTCCTGGAAGAAGGGGCTGCCAGCCGCCAGCACGCAGCGGTGGGCGCGCAGCATGCTCCCGTGGATGCGGACCGTCACGTCACAGAAGTGGCCACGGTTGCGCTGCTCGTTGAGGGTCTCGAGCACAGAATTGCTGAAGTTGTGAAGGTTGATGCTATGAATGCGCTCTGTCATCCCCTTGCAACTGATGTTACCTGGAGCAAAGCAGGTGACAAAAGCAAACAAAAAAAAAAAGAACAGAATGAGCCTTGTCCTCTGCAGGGCCACAGTGAGAGCGCTGGCAAAGGTAACTTCCCACTGTGTAAACAACGACTGCACTGGAAAAACCACACACAGAGGTTTCGGTAAGGACACATCATTTTTGTAAGGCTATGAGTAAACTTCACTGCTCATTTCCAGAAGCTCAAGTCCTGAATTTTTGGACAAAACCAAATGAAGACAGGTGTAGGTGGACCTAAACTCCAATCACACTCCTGGGTCTTGGATTTCCTATCAGGTTATCTGGCTTTAAAAAGATTAGAGCCAGCCAATTGTAAACACTGAGCACATGGATTAAAACTGGATTTTAAGCTCTGGATTGAATTTATGCCAGAAGAGATCAGAATCTGTAATGACCACAAGTTGTTAATGCAACGAATAAATATGAAAATACTATTTCAATCTAGATTGGTATTTTAAGGAATTTATATCCTGTGTTTCACAGTACAGTTACTTGTATCAAAAAAACTGGCAGTCACTTTGTAAAATCCAAATCTGGTTCAAGATTTAGGCTGTAAATGTTCCTAAAATCCCACGCAGAGTTTCGTCTGGGGTTGTGGTTTAGAACATTTGCTACCCAATAGTGACAAACAGTTCTCTGAAAGAACCCAAAGTAAAAAGTTAACATGAGCTGTCCTCTTCATTTTTAGCATATCCCAAGTTCTGACTTGCACCAGAATGCCATCATATAAAAACAAATGTTCTCCTGCTGTTATTTACTTGACAGAAACTGGAAAATTACAGACATTTACTCCAAGGAAAATTTTGTCTTAGTTTGACTGAATAATCTAAATAGAGAAGAGTTTAAAGAAACAGCTAACTAATTTGGATACCGAGCTAACACAGTCTTCAAAATTTACAAGTGACTGAAAAAAATTTCTTAATCTACCAATCCACTGTTCCCTATCTTCATCTTGCTTGCTTTGGTTTCAATGCTTTCCCATATCCTTTCCTGTTCTTTAACAGATTTTCATCTGTTTAGATTTTGACAGGCAGAAACTATGGTTTCATGTTTTAATTATGAAGAATCAACTGCCCCCTGAATGGTAAAGAAATAAAACACTATTAATATTTCTTTTCTTTAAGCATTTGTAGTACATGCGTCATCTTGGTTTCTAGAAAATTAGACAAAGTAATGCTGAATCGCCACTAGTATTACAGGCATTTTGTCTTGAATATTCCCACCAAAGATCTAACCACTCTTGCCACAATAACTTGGTAATGTGTGAGCAAATTAAACTAGCTTATTTTCACTGTCTAACAAATGTGTACAGAGCAAACAAACAGCACTGAAAGCAGTTGATAGGCATACACATGCCTCTTAGCCCAGCAATATCTCTGCTCCACCTTAAGGAGTGCTTTACATCTCATCCACAGGCAGTCCAACGCTACTCACTGCAATTTGCCAGCAAATGTGGCAGCCTCCCTGGTCTGCCTTTTTCTTCCCATTTATTCATTACCAACGTCTCAAGCACCCTCTGTTCTGGCGGTTCAAAGAGAAACCACCTTGGACTCAAGCGGTTATTTTAATTCCCTGAAGTAGCTGATGATTAAAGGGAAGCACAAAGGTCAGGAACTGGAAATCACAATGGGGCCAAGCTGTCTGAAGAAGTCTCATGTTAACAGACATAAACCAACCTGTACCAGAAGGTTACTAATTTCCACATGTGATTAGCACGTTGAGGGGATGCTCACATAGAAGAAACAAGGAGGAAATCACTAACAGTACGATGGAGGTTGTGAAATACATTTGTCCTGCTTATAAGCTCAGCCAGGAAACATGAGCTTCTTTCTCTGATGGGACTGACCTTAGGACTAGAAAAACATCTTAGGAACTGGGAGACTTCCCTTCAAGGGCATTGCAACTATTATTACACAAAATAATGTAGAGAAGAGATGTATTTCCTCCTCCTTCCTGATAGAATAATTCTCCAGAGGCCTCCAGGGCAGTTCCAGATGCTTCCCTGTCAAACATGTCAGATCATAAAGGATCCAAAATGTATTTACACAAAAAGTCAGAATCCTTGGCAAAAGCTTTGTTCCAGTGTGTCAACAGAAGGGTGGAAAATTACTGATAAATAGGTGACACCTCTTTTGAAGACTTATTATAGGCCACAGCAAGTGACTGTACAGCTACCCATTTATCTCCATCTATTGTTGAGTAGTATCAGTAATTACCTGGTTTGCTCATAGGACTCACTTTCACAGACACACGTCTCTATGTTCGGTTTTGTCAAATGAGGTATTTGATAACAAGAAGAAATATGCTGCAGTCTAACCCAATAATGTAAAAATCCTACCTTGAACACGCACAATGTGGAATATTCTACATATACCAGAGATGCTACAGACCGGTCACTTGATTTGAGAAAAGAAATCTACTTTGTTACTATGCTCCTTGGCAGAAACAATTATTTTGTGAGCAGAATTATGAAAAATGCATCCTCGTGACAATTCCTTTCCAGAAAGGTGTGACATACATCATGAGACTGGATGACTTCCTAGGAATGTGAATTCTGCTGTTTACCCACAAGTCATGTACAGAAAGAAGGAAGGGCAAGGTTCATCTATAAGCTTCAACAGCCCTTCTCAGGTCTGGCTGGTGGGAATCAAGATTTGTGTGGCCACAATGTATTTGGTCCTTAGTGAACTTAATGAAAACTGGCAGTTTAAGTTGATCCTGGCTACAAAAAAAGGTTTGTATGCATTTGTAAGAGTGATGTGAATAGCTCTCCTATAGGAACTGATCTAGGATGCTCCTTGTGGTGTAGGAGCTGGTCTAAAAGCCGAGTCACTTCATAAATGGCTTGCTTTGTTTTTTGTTGTTGCTGTTAGAGTTTGCCCTTAAAAAGATTCTCTCATTGCTGGAACATCTACCACTTCTTCAACTGAGAAGCAACTGAAATTTACTCCTTGAGGATAAAAGAAGAAGGATGGTTGGAAGAGATACATAAAAAAGGGTAAGAAAAGGCTAATACAGACTTTGGAGGATGATTTTTCTAGGCCACCCTCCTTGACA
The DNA here is from genome assembly GCA_013396995.1 of Dicaeum eximium. Taxonomy (NCBI): domain Eukaryota; kingdom Metazoa; phylum Chordata; class Aves; order Passeriformes; family Dicaeidae; genus Dicaeum; species Dicaeum eximium. The sequence goes on along the minus strand of VWZP01010309.1, from coordinate 605,230 downwards.
TTCAATACTGCAAACCATAGGTATCCAAAGTCCAGGCAACCAAATAATTTGCATAAGTGTCAGAAACACTACTACACAAGACACGTCAGTATAAAGAGCAGTTTTAACAAATTCCAGAGATTGGTTTGTAGCAAAACCTGCTGTTCAAGGCAGATGCTGTCCCTCTTTCCCGCAGGAAAATGGGTCCAGATCCAAGTTTTGTGGTTGACCCCTACTTGATGCTGTTCTAAGCTGAAAGTCCAAAGGTGATGCTGCCCACAAAACACGGACTTGCCAATGCAGGTTTGATTCTAAGTAAATGCCACATTTTGACAAAGACTCCTAGAGCCTTGGACAAGCCAGAAAGTGTCACCTCCTCACAAGGCCCAGCTGCACACTCACCTACTCGTCACTGCACAGAATGCCCAGCTCAGGAAAAAGACTCCTGTCTAGGGCTCTCCTCAGGCCTGCCACTCTTTTAAACTCGAGACAGTGGGAAACTTTCTGTGAAATTCGAGTGGTCTTTGTTAAGTACTCCTTTTTTTTTTGTCCAGTAAACATGATGTAGAGATCCCAATGGACTTATTCTGAGAAACTCCTGTAAAATGGTTTTGTCCCCTTTCTGTGAAGCAAGTTCTGATTGGAGGGGTATTCACAAACCATATAGGAAAGAATGGGTGTGAAAATGCAAAGGCCATTCTTACCCAGATGGGCAATGAATAGGCATTTGCCAGTTAAAAAAAAAAAAAAAAAAGCAGAAAAAAAAAAAAGGAAAAAAGCCCAGACAACTGCACAGATTATGCACATTTGAAATCCTCCTGGGATACAATTTGAAGCTGGCATGGCATAAAGGTGAAACATATTACTGTGCAACTTTGAAAAAAGCTTCATTTGCCCGTATGCAAATGTACCGATTAAACTGTCAGGCTATTCACAGAAACATTCATGGAATTCATCCTCAAGTAGTAAGAAGGAGCACAACGTGGATGGGAAAGGAAAAAACTTTTGTTGTGTAATACATGACTGAATGCTTAGATTAGTGTTTCCCTGAATCTCATCCACCCCTCCTGCTGACTTTTATGCTATGGGCATTCAAAAGAAAGTAGGTTTTACCATGACAATAACAATGACAAGCTCTCCAAGTACAGTACCAAAGGGGAAGGCAATGGCAGAAGGAAACAGCAGGCAGCGGACTCCTGGAAGATGCTATAGAAAACGTGGAGGTGCAGCATTGAGGTACATCAAGCATGGCTTGAGGCAGTTTTCTATTTGCCAGAGTCACTATGCACAGACCTATGTGAAGCTAGAAAGTAATGGCTCGAAATGGTGATTTTTTTTGTTTGTCAAAACCATACAAAATTACCCCCAGAAAACACATGATGTAGTAGAACCGAAAATATGTACAGAATATTGAGCACTGCAGGCCATACACAAATGGCTACGTTGTACATTTGAAAATGCATTTTGCAAGGGTTTTTTTCTGTACAGCCACTAGATGTCCCTTTTTGCAAAGCCAATTGCTGAAAGTCTTAATGAAGGATATCAGAGAATTTGATTTTCTCTAGTGTCTTTTAAAATCACGGTATCTCAAAGCTCATTGCACAGTAATGACTACCATTTCTAGAAACCCAGTGGTGATGAACCCATCATAGTTACTGCAACTCAGCAGTAGCTCAGCACCTCAGCACAGCATTCACCTGAAGCAAAACTGCCTAGGATGCTGGAATCCACGCTTTTTTGGAAACTTCTTGTGTGCTCATTTACAGGAATGACTAGCAGAGTGAAACCCAAAGGCTGTGTCTTGCTTTCATACTTATGGGGAATAGAGAATAATTGTTCTGTATCCTTGAGAACTGATGGGCTTGCTGAGACAGATATAGATTTAGTGTTTCCCTCAATCTTCTGCAGGAGAATTTAGAAAATTGTCTGGCAAAATATCTCACTGATGTCTCACTTAGACAAGATCAACTAGCTTGCTATTTTTGCCTAGTTTTTCTTTTCGACAACCTTCCCAAGCCTTGCATTGAGAAGAACGCACACTGTGAGAGACGGTGGAAAAGTTTGAGACATTGTATCTCATACAGAATATGGTCTCTTTATGTTCTTATTATCAAAATGACAAGTGTTTCCCTAGCTGTGAGAACACCCTGGGTTAGGTTTTGGAAATCTTTAATCCTTGGTCTCCACACCAACTGTTGGATGGCATCCTTTGGTATCAAATGCATGCATTGTGTTCTTCAGTCAGTCATCTTGTCTACTATTTTTCCTCATGTGGAAATAATTTACCTACACTATCTCTTCAGAAATTTGTCTACCATGTTTGCAAAAGCAACATTGTGGATTTCCCCTCCTTTCCCAGACAGATAGTCTATTATCTTTCTAGGAAGAGAGATTTCTTAGTCTTTAAATTTGAAACTGATTACTTAAGTCCTTCCCCTAACAGACGGGGAGAGCATTGACCATTTTCCTCTTTACAGCACTCCCTCATATACTGGACAGCGCCTCACTTTTCTTCTTTAGACCTGTCTTTTCTAGAAAATACAAACTCAGGTCTCCAAATCATCCTCATTGGTTATAGGTATTCTCCTTCTTATCTTCTTCCATCTTCTTTCACTTAAAATGCAGCCCAAACATAGATAAAGTATTCTAGCTGAAGGAGGTGAACGAAGGAGTTGCCTACATATCATTGTCTATGATACTCTTTAAAGACCTTACAGAATAAAAAACCCCGAGCAAACAAATCCCTCTTATCAAATCAGATCTTCCTTAAGAAAGATGTATGTGAGTAAAGAATCCTTATGTTGGAATGAAGATCTCAACTCTTCCATAAACAGAACAGTTCAGTCAAAATACAGCATGTCCATCACAATGTGAAAGCTACTATAGCCCCACAATTTCCATACATTAGTGTCTTATATTCCAAACTCTGCACCACAACAACTGTGGATGCTTACTGTGGATGCTTTCTTCAGCTTCAATGACATGCTTTATCCCAGTTGATAAAGCTTTATTTTCTGTTGTTATCAAGTTAGTTACTATAAAACTGGATTAACAGAGCAAAAATTCCTATCTAGTGTTTCCATACACAACATTAGTCCTGCATCAGTTTCCAACTCTCTGGGACCAATTTAGTGGAGTAACATTTCTTCCACTCAAGGAAGTGACCAGAATTGAAATGCCGAAAACCTGGCAATGTGTGACTTCTCAGTGCATCTCAAAGATGTGCAGAGAGCAATTCAGCCACGCCTGCTCAGACTGATTCTTCTGAATATTTGGCCTCATTCTAAACAGGGGCCTGCAAGAGGAAAAACCTATATGGAGTTTCAGGAACATAGAAGAACATTTGTATCCTCAGCAGGAGATATGACCAGGAGTAGCCCTTGCTTTCTGTTGCTTTAAAGGTTTGCTGGAGTTTTCACCCAATCATCTGCTTGAACATCTTGAAAATCAGTATCTCCTTCTATAATATCTATCCAAAACAAACACCAGATGACACTACACAAATTGCCCTAACCCTACCAGATTGTTGTTAGAATCAAAATATGTAGCAGTCTACATTTAACAGAAAGTACTGTATTTTTACCAGCACAACATCTATTAATGTGTCAGTAATACATTCTATGGAAGAAAAAAATCACTGCGTTCTGAAAGCTGTCAAACTTCTCTAAATTATGTAGCTAATAACTACATTTGTTTGAAAGACAGAAATGCATGCACACACAAACACAACCTTTTTCTTCAAGGAGGAAACACACCAAGGAGATGGCAAATAAGAGTTTGCTTCAACTTTTTTTCAGGAGACTTTTTCTAGAGACTAGAAAATGCTCATCACATTTCCTATAGACATTTTATTCAGTTAATTGCCCTGTCCTTTTTAGTATTTACTGAATGATGACATATCTATTTTACATAAAACTGAAGACTAAACCATAGGTGTTCTGTACATAAATTGGCTTCTACACCCAGTGGGTATAAATCCCTAGTGTCAAAAAGCCTCTATGTCAGCCTCCAGGCCTGGGGGGGCAGGCAGAAACTTACCTTCCTGTGTTTTGCCTGACACACCTGTGGAGGTGTCCATCGGCACTAATCCTGTTTGCTCTGAAAACCACAGGTGGCAACGTCTGTGCCTCAGTTTGCTCCACACCTAGAACAGGGACAGCATCATGCACCCAATCCTGCAGGACTGTCTGCCTCAAGGAATTGTTTTGCATCCTTGGGTAAAGAATACTACAGAAATATCAAGAATTAATTCCACAAGTCTTTTCAAATTTTGTTCTCCAGGCTTACAAAAAAAATCTAGTGCCTTACTTCTTCCATCTCTTTAGGGTGAACATCCTACTTACAATTGTTAAACACCAGGTAAAAACTGGCTCCAATTCATAGCAGTGTAGTGACCAAAGTCAGTGTTACAGCACATTCAGCTATTTTTAAATTAGGGAAGTATTACATTTTAAGCCAGGATATTTACTTTTCCCACTTTCAATCCAATTTGTATACTAGCTATTTTAGAAATTCCAAAGACACTTTGAAGAGTGCACAGGCAAAAGCCATGTTTTATTCCCAGGCACATATTTAGGGTCCAGTCAAATATACCTCTACATTAAACAGCAGCACACATACGTACACACTCTGATTATGTCAGTTCCTCTCTCAGACTCTGTCTACAGACTATCTACAGCCACACCATTGTATCTCCATAGCACAGAACTGAACTGCATTGATGGGGGATACTTCTGTGGGTATCTACACCACCTCCAAGCAACATGTGTGACATTACAGAAGAAGCCCTGGAGCTGTCATCACAGCTGCATTAACAGGGATTTCAACAGGCTGTGGCCATATCACTTCAAGGGTGTTAATTCCTGTGCCTCAGTCAGTTGTAATCTACTTATGCTAGTGAAATTTAAGTTTGCCAAATAGCATTTTAATGCACTTCTTTAAAATGCAAAAGGAGAAAAACCTCACAACTGCCCTCATAAAACAAGAAACAGAGAAAACAGGATCTCCACATGATGGCACCATTTCCTAGGAAGAGAAACTATGCTGTGCTCATCCCTTCTTCAGTAGGGAACATTTTCATGTTCTACATGAAATCTGTTTCAACTGCACTCTCTTGTTCCCAGAGAGCTCATGCATGATCCTGCCAAGCCCCAGCATGGTCCAACTGTTTTAACTGGCTATAAGTTTAAGGCAGCTCGGCTCTTTAAAAATCTACGTGCATCTCTCGCTCGTTTTCCTTCCCAGTGCCAGGTGCTGTTACTTGGAGTGCATGTTTCACTGACGGACCCAGAGCAAGAGAGTCACTGAGCAGGGAAAGGGGGAGATGGGCCAGCAATGCTGGTGTGGGCACTCCCTACTCAAAAAAAGATTAGGGGGATGCTTCTTGGAAAAAAAAAAAAATCTCTGGAAAACGTAGACAAACAAGGTGATTTGTTTTGCTATTCTATGGTCCTGATTAAAGGATTATTCTAGTCCTTAAGAATACCTCCACCTGCTTAATAGGCTTTTATTAAAATCCTAATAGTGTATTTCAGACTGAATCCCCGTAAGGAAAGTGGATAAGGATTTCTTTTGATTGTCTTGCTGTGGGAGACTGTATAAACTTATAGCCTCTCTCAGAAACCTTGTTTAGGGAGGAGAAGGGGCTAGGGTTGGAGATGGGAGCTATGTATGGAGATGAAATTATTTAGAAGGCTAATAGGTGCAAATATATTAAAACATGTCTCCAAAAGAGACAACTGCTATTCCATGAATTCCTTCATGTTCACCCTGCATTGTTTGGTGTTCCCCCAGGCAGAATGACAAGGAGAAAAAGCTTATCAACCTGAGTGTGGTTAAATACAGTAAGCCTGAAAGCTTGTGGGCTTTGGTTAAAAGGAAAATATAGATTAATACCTCTTTAGGTAATTACCTGTTTAGAAGGTTTCCATTCAAGCTACAATCCCGTACCAGGGAGTGTTTATAGCAGTCTGTTAGGGAAAGGGTGCAGTCAGTTATGTTGAGTTTTGTGGGAGAGCCTGTGGAAGAGCACTGCTTATTTCCTCCATGATTCCAGAGAAAAGCCTTTCAGTGTAGGAGATTTTGTTCTGGTTACAGAACTATGGTTGATGGGAGAAACAAGGGATGGATAAAAAATTGTAAATGCCAGTCCTCAGGGCTGAGAAAAGATTCTTATCTCATCCAGTGCCTCTGCCTCAGTTCTGAGTAGAGGAAAGCTATCACATAAAAATGCTAGATTTTATTCGGTTATTTTTTCCATTTGTCTTTTTTATCTACTAGTGAAAGGGTAATTGTTAACTAGTACAACTGGGTGCTTTGGTGAATATTTCAACTTAGAAATATCGTGAGACACATATTCATACTGTTTTGGACTGTGGTTTCTTTATTTTGAGTTTATGGGACGAGTGCTCAGGCCTGCTTATAATTCAGATTTAAACATCAGTGGGAAACAGAACACTCTCATGTCTACTATACAGAAGGCCACAGGAAATGTTTCTCAGTGAGACCTCTTCAATTTCTGGGAGCAAAAATCACCTACTCAGCTTCGATAGAGAAGTGTAGAGAAGTGTTCCTTTGGAAGAGAAATGTATGGAAGAACACTTTAAACTAATAAATCAAGGGACAATAAGCAAGAACACCGCATTCCTGGGTGCATTGATACCATCAGATGGAACTCTAGCATTAAATGTACATTGTCAGTTCCTGTGCTTCCCCCACGCCCTGGGGAAAAGGCCCTGGAATTACATGTATACTGAAGCATTCAAACACCAACAGGTGACACTAATGCAGTGCATGGGAGTAATTCCTCAGGTCTGCCTTCAGGCATACTCTACCCTCTACTCATCCAAAAACACTAGATACAGCATCTGGGAGTTTGACTTTTGAATACAGGGAACACGCCCTGTTTTGAAATGTAGCATAGGATCAAAGCACAAGGTATTCTTGTTAAAATTGACATGGTTGCCCACACAGGCATGGAACTATGAGAAGTCCCTTTCTCTGTTTTTATTTCTTGTATCATACCCCTTTTCACACAAAAATTGCTACTTTGTGGGTTTCTTCCTCTATCTATGTAACATCAATAAATTACACGTTATCACTCCTATCATCTAGTCATAAAGAGCCTTTCAAGATTTTTAATAGATGCATAATATTGCTACACTTACAATATCACTGGTTAAGAACTCAAAAATAGCTGCTGTGAGATTACTCTTAATTTATACTACTTCCCTCTCGTGGGCTTTCAAGAAGCAGCATTTCACCACGTCACAGATGGATACAGAGTATATAAGGCACATCCCAGCCAGGCATAGATGCTTTCAGTGTTCAACACAACAAAACTGGGATGAGCAGGGGTTCTAGGATTTGTTTATCTCCTTTTCATAGGTGCAGTTAATTCCTCAAGGAAGTATTTGTGCTGACACATTCTTGAATTCTCACTGTACTCTATTTCCTGAGTGGTAGATACAGAATGGCTCCATGCACAATGAAAACAGCCACAGAAAATACAAACGGGTGGCACAATGGCATCCCCTCTAGAAACAACAGCACTTGGTGTCCTGGGGAATTCAAACACACAACGCCAGCCAGAACATGCCGCTGTGGTCTCCATGCACTGGGATGCCAGGCAAACAGCCTGATGCAAATGAAGTTCAGTGACATTCTGATGGCTTACAACTGACTCTCACCCATGGAGTACATCAAACACCACATTTCTTGTGAGCATGATTTTACTCTGCAACACCTCCTAGCACACTTTATCAACATTAGTAGGTGGTATGAAACAATCCCTTGGTTTTATGTTTCAGGTTCTCTCCCACTACCATGATAAGGCTTCAGTTCAAAAAAGGTTCAAATGAAAGAGCTCCCTTTGTTCAGTGGAGAACAATTCAAGAATTGTTTTGGTTTTCTCTAATTTGAATACTGGTTTGGTCATACCTTGTTCTAAAGTTACTGAGGTAGATCACAGCACAAAGATTACATGGCTACTCTACCACAGGTAAACTAAGGAGGAGAAAGTGACTATGGAAGCTTAGAGGAAAAGAGCAAAAGCTCCAATGCTAAACAGCTCATAGTGGTGAAAAAGAGCAGGAGGTAACCAAGTATGTTTTTACACCTGTAACTTTGTAGCTGCAACAAACCAGGCCACTACTACACCAGTCAATGTTTCTCAATGCATGGAAGGTATCTCCCTATAGCAAACAAGGGACTAACTGTGAGATATGCAAGCACTGAGCCGCACAGCATTTTAACAACCCACAGTAGGACAAAAGGAGATGCAGCTGCTTTAGTTTCCTTCAAGAAAGAGTCATCTGTCAAACCCTGAAGTATTCCTCTGAAGATCATATTAGGGAAATGGCACATTTAGTTTAGTCTTCTCACCCAATTAAGACAGAGGAGATGACAGCAATAGCATGTATGGTTAAGACATGAAATAACAATGATTGGCATGATTATGTTTGACATCCTTCAAGCAGATCGCAAAGTGACAGTTTTGGTATGTGCAACTTCGAGAAGAACAACTATTGAAAGAAAAAAAAGAAGAGGAAGTTATTCAGAAAGGGTCTGAAAGGAAAAGATAAGGAAGTAAAATCCGTAAGAACAGCAGGGAGGTGGCTTTAATAATACTTTAATAGAGTCCATATGCATATCCAAGGACAACAAAAGAAAAATGAGGAAGTAGAAAATGCTACAGTGGTTAAATAACAAGGTATAAGAGTTCATTAAAGCTGGAAATTTATTCTTCCAAACATGGAAATCATGCCCAAGTGACATTAATAGAACTGAGCATAAACTGTAGCAGACTAGATGTAAAACAAAGATTAGGTACGGCAAAGAGGAAATTTAAAGAAAAACTCACTATAAAAAATAAAGAGAAATACTGTAATAAAACATTATTTAAACATATCAGACAGAGAAAGTTAACAGAGCAATGATTAGTATCTATGAAGTACAGACTGTGTAGATTGATAGATTAGGTAGGCAAGTAGTAGTGTCAGTGTGTTAACAAGACTACTATCTATGAAAGCAGTAAAGGTAAGCAAGGACATTACTGGTAAGCAAGAAATTCCACCGTGGAATTGACATTATTGGTTCCTTTTCACGATAAGAGTACGATGGAAGAAGGTAAACCAGCTAAAGGGGAGAAGAGGAAAGCACTGCTCTGGAGACTTACAAAAAAACCCAAACTGAAGCAAACACAAACCCCCCACAGAAAAAAAGACCCACACAAAATCCCAAATATTGAAAAAAGTACTAAAACATCTTAATGCATTGAACAGTGATAGATATTTGTATGTACCCATCAGTCCCTCATTTAATGAGTGAAGCAGCTGAAATATATACAGAAAAAAGATTTACTGAAGACTATGAACATAAAGAACAGTAATTAAAATCTTGGAGGGGGCTGACTCTGAAGACACGACAAAGTAAACTCAAAAACAGACTGCAGGCATCTTAATGGACAGTTAGAGTGTGTCTCCCACTGGCTGCAGCATGACTTACAAAGAGAAACACTACAGAATCACCAACTCGGTCACCTCAAGAATGGAAGCTATGGAACTGTAAAGAGCAGTAAGTCTTATCCTTTTCCCTCTATTTAGAAAGGATAGATACATTGTAGAAATATCTTCAAGATGTCCCCTGAAATCATGGGAGTTAGGAACACGCATGGCAGTTTTAAACCAAAGCTGAGACTATGCATGTTATGACTGACAGTTCTCTAAATGGAGAGCAGTAAGAAAAGCATTGAACACCACAACCTAACACCAAGGCAGTATTACAGGGGCATCAAATAACAGAATCAACATTTAGGATAATTAGACACATTTTCAAAGGCATCTATGTGCTACGAATATAAGTGATTTATGCATCAGTGGAAGTTGGGCTCCACAGTTGCTTCTGAAAACATACTCACTGACTCTGTAACTGAAGTACCATATGTTATCAGTCATTTCTCAAGAGACGAAAAGCCCGAGAGACCAACCTGACAAAACTCACTTAGTGAATTAGATAAGAATATAGAGACCAGCTCCTACCACTAGTACAACATTTTTCACTGCCAGTTCTTTATTGTGATGGCTTTTTCAAGAGACAGGGTGTGCTCAGCTAATAGTTTTGCATACCTGTACTTATACCTACTTTTGTCTTTACACAATTCAAACAACACATATCTCTTTCTATGAAAACACAAATTATTCCTGACTGATATTTCTTTGATAATTCTACAAACAAAAATCACTCACAATTGATGAATCACAAACAGAAATCACTCACAAATACTAAAATGATAAACATTTACTAAACAAATTCCGAATGTTCTGCAACATGGAAGTCTAATTTAGTGTTATGACATCACTATTTGAGAATTATGGATATCCTTGCTTTCAGTTTAGCTTTCTACAGAAAAGGCCTGTATCATTATTATTATATCATCTAAAATAGATATCTAAACGTACATAAATTCTTAGGTCACTAAAAACAACCTAAAAATATTCAGCATTAGCTAAGACATGCCATACAGGGATTACCAAAAATACAGCTGAAATGACTATTGACATACTGCCTGACTCTCTAAACAAGAAGGCTGGTAGAATCAGGATGCCTTTTGTCTTCACTGAGAGTGAAGACTATTTGAATGCTCCAGAGCAGTTCCTAGGGAATCACACCCACAAATTTCCAGGGAGAGGGGGAAGACCATCAGGGCATGTAACCATTCTCTTCCTGCCACAGAACCTCGAACAGAAACACAGGAAACCTAAAAGGTAAAGATGAGGCCAAACCACTTTCAGATCTACTAGCTCCAGGCAGATCAAACTGGCAGATTGATGGGAAGGGAATGGTGGGTCCCTCTGGCTGCTCAAGAAAATGAAACCCCAGAGTTTCCATATGCACTCTCAATGCTCTGTGGAGTTCAGGAATCTTGTGAGGTTCCCACTCTGTCTTTCCCTGTCATACTGGAAAGCTAAGAAGCTACAAAAATCAACACTCAGAAGGAAAACAAAGCAAATACTCTGCTTCAAAGTTCCTGTCCTGTGAAAGCTGAAAAATGCTGGAGTTGGACCAAGTCAGCCATGGCACTTGAGCATGTAGGGGCAAAGAAGTTCAGATGTGGTCTATCACTGACAGTGTTTATAAAGTGCATTCTATTTAGTGAAAAAAAAACCCCTCCCTGGTCCCTTGCTAAAACATAACTTTAGAAAGTCCTCCCTTATTTCGACAACCTGCCAATGACTGTTTAACAGATTTAAAAAAAAATGTTAATGCCTTACTTTTCTTAACTCATTCCTTACCAGAATCTCAGGTCTCAGCAAGAATTCTGTGTTCTCTAAAATCATAAATACTGCTTCAGAAGTTTTTCCAGTGATTGTCCAACCTGCCTCTCAGTCCCATGGAAACTCTTTGCAAAGATGTTGCTTTTGTCTTGTCTGGAACAAATTCCTTCACAGATGGACCATCCAGTGTCTAAGAATAACTCTTTTAACTATCAATAGAGACAAAGACATTCAGTTGCACTGTTCCCGTGGGATTCCTTTGAGCTTGGACACATCTGTTAAGATGCATACATCAGAGCCTGAATGAAGTTTTTGTCTGATTGTATCTTTGAGAACCCGTGAAAGTTTCTGCCAAAATGATCTTATCTCTTGGTGAACTTGCAAAACATATACAGTTATAGATGTTTCTGAAAGGCTCCTGAAATAAGTGGCCTATGCAGACCAAACCAGTTTAAACACAGCCAGATCCTAATGACCTTCTTCCTCTCACCGAAACCTTTAGAAACTTTACCTGAGGCTGTTCAGCCTTTGAACTACAACCTTATTATGCCCTTTATGCATTCTCTATCCATAAGGAAGGAAATATGTGAAAAAGTGCAAATAAATCTAATTACTTTCTTTTGCTTTTTTATGACCTTTCCATAACCTGTGCTTGTCCTTGCATGAGCACCTTTCTTCTGGATAAGCAGATAGATCTATTTGTGACAGCTGAGTAGCTAGAGGTGTAACTCAGATGGAGTTCTATCAGCTCATACTACCACTTAATTTGAAATTAATTCAAAGTGGTGTTTTTTTATCTGCCAAGTCCTCCATGAAAACAGTTACCTCAGGAAGCACCTTTTCCTCTAAATTGTTTCTCCAACTGTATTGCATGAATCAGCTTTTCCCAGGACTAAAAGAGATGGGACTGGACACAGTGCACCCTGTGTTCTAGACTTGGCTTCAAGGATTCATCTGTGCTGGATATACAGCATTGAAACCCAGAAATCTAGGACCTAATCCTCCAAATTTGAGGAATAATGCAATTTCATTTGGAATAAGTGGCACCAGAAGCAGCATGTAGAACATACTATGATGCAGAATGAAACCCTAAATTATGTTGTGCATCACATATGACTTTACCCAGGGTTTTTTTTTTTTTTTTTGCTAAGTATTCATATCAGTAAGACTGGCATTCAGACTATTGTTTTAGGCTTTTTTCACCTCTGCCTTTTACAGCTGAGGAGCAGATGGCTATCACAGAGTTTTTATTTCCTTTGCTTGGAAAAAAAAATTGATCTGAATCATCCCAAAAGCACCCTGATATTTTAAAGTAGATTGGCTTCTGAGCATTTCTCATAATAATAAATATGTGGTGCTGTTTTCTGCCAAGCACTAGTGACTGTGCATGCAAAATAGTCAGTGAAGATTTCAAACTGATTTGAATAGGTGGTCCATAAAATCCAAGCCTTTTTTTTCCCCCTCAGATAGATGAATGAGGCCTTATGAAGCCATCTGTACATCTGTGCATTTTTCCAAGAATTTATATACCCTACCATGCTGACTCTTTCTGGGTGCTTCTGGTATTTTCAGAGAAAAGTCCTCCCAAACTTCCTGTCTAACTCTAGTTTGAAAGTATTTTTTCTGTTTTTTGCCATCCACTAGAAAACTCCCCAGCAGAATGAAGAATGTCCTTTGAAGATGAAGTATCTGCCCAGCTGCGGGGGTACAGGCACAGGATGGTCTAGGCAAGGGAAGACAAGCAATGTTGTGCCGTCTAAAGGTGGAGGAAGGTCTTGCTGGCCCAAAGAAGAAAAACATCACCATGGGTCCAAAAGTTGAGAGGAAGAAAGATGTGGCAATGCAGCTCTGAGAGGAGGGGAAGAGAAGGACAAAGACAGAGATTCTAGAGTGAGGGGAAAGAATCAATCCAAAAGACAGGACACACCAGAGGTACGAGGAAGGCATTTGTAACTGCAGGGAAACCCATTTTTAATGTTGGGAGCCACAAAAATCAATCTTTTGTGTCCATGAACATATTCCAGCACTAAGGATTGAGGCAATATTTAAAAGAGAATACCACAAAACATGGTAGAAAGCTACATTAAATATGCAATAAATATACATCATGCCTCATTTTAGTTCATGTGGGTTCTTGCTGTTTTGCAAGGGCATGCCAAACACTAATTATATGCATACCACCCCTAACAAATACAGCCTGATAAAGGTCATAACCCATCATAAATAACTGTGATATTTTCTATTGGTTTCAATGTACATGGAATCAGCTAACAGAGATCAATACCACAAGAGGTCTTACTACTTCCTGAATTTTTGCAGGACTCTAGCTATATTTTGGGAACTAAATTTCAACAATTCACAAGACAGGACAATGTTAATGCTGAAATTGCTATTAAACCCATTTTCTGAAAAAAATCCCCCACACTTTCAGTGTGAAAGGAGCATCTAAGCTGGGCTGGCAGTTTACTCCCATTTATAGAATAATACAATTGTTTAGGTTGGAAAAGGCCTTTGACATCATCTGGAAGGTGACTTGGGGACATAAAAAACTTAGGGGTCTAAAAAACACTGTGCACAGAACAGGTAGAGCATGAAATTGTGCAGGCTCCACCTTCCCCTGCTACCCTCTGCCAATATTCCTCACCCTGAACTTGGCCACCTCAGAAAGCAAAAGCAGGAGCTCATTCTCCAAGTTCCCTACAATCCCTGCTGGCCTCTGTCCTAAGGTTGCTTTCATGGGTATCCATTTGTACTGTCAAAAAAATCAGTGTGAGGTTTCAAATCCCATTTACTAATGAACTCTTTCATCTTTGTGAATGGGATAAAGGGATTCTTTGTTGAAAATAAGGATTTTTTTTTCTTGTTGTTCTACTAATTTTTTGCATCTTTTCACAAGCGTTTTGTTTTCAGAAAACATTACAAGACAAAAATGCACCCCAGTTTTAACAAAGAGCCTGACATCTCCAATTTGAAGAGAATTCTTGTATATACTAAATTGCATGCTACCTGCTGTTCAATTGTTTTCACACCTCTTTCTTCTCCCCAAATCACCAGGTGAGATTTAGGAAAGTCTCCCCAATGTTTACCAGCTCTATTAAAACCAAGATCTCTAGCAGAAGTTCATAATGAACCAAGTCAGAAGCCAACAGGAATGAATTGCAGCTGAAGTGATTTTGATAGTGATGATCCCTATAACCCGACTCCTTCCAAGCTTGGCCCTGAGGCAGGATTTTTAAATTAAAGAAAGAAAAAGATACACATACTTTTTAATCTGATTTTTTATTGTCATGCCCTGATTTTTTTTATAGGCTATTGCAAAGTCTGGTTGGCTTCTGAGCTGTTGAAACCTGGTGTCATCATCTTCTCCTTTTCCCCCCACTTCTTGTAAATTTTACAACACCTTAAACCACCGCAGAAGAGGAAAACAATATATTCTAAAACTAGTGAGTGATGAGATTCACATTACCCTGGCACATTCTTGCCCAAGAGACTTCCAGGCAAGGACTTCTGTGAAATGACAATATTTTGAAGAGCTGGCACGGAAAGGTGACTTTCCAAAATCCAGTTTTAATAATTCTCTCCCTTATTTTTTGGCAAAATGGAGAAGAACATTTTCTAAAAGGCAATTAACCCATGCTGAGTAATCTGAAAGTGAATGCCCTCAAAACAAGGGCCTTAAAGCTGGTACAGCCACACAGGTCTACAAAGATTTTCAAGACTCTGACAGACTGATCCTCTCCATAAAATGCTCCCCTTTCTTTGTGGAAACTTTACAATCCTGGGCTGCAGAGCCAGGCACTTGTTTTCAGCACAGGCTGAAACCCCCCAGTCAGGAGATATGGTTGGGTAACGAGAAGCATGTGACCACCTGGAAAGGAACAACAGTTCCAGCTGGACAGGGACATGCTTGAGAGGTCTTCCCTTTTTAATTTGTAATAAGCAGCAACCTGACCTAACAACATGCTCTCAGCTTTCTCTGGCTGATTGCATTATCACAACCTTAACACAAAAATGTTGTGCTTTAGATGTAATTCCCAAAGAAGGGAAAAGGTAAGCCCTGGGGAGGTCCTACTTATGACATTATGGGAAGAGCATCCAACTGGAAAATTTGGTGCACAGTAAGGGAGGTGTTTTCAAGAACCCCAGCAGCATGTTGGTGTACTCACAATCAGATGACCCTGTGTGTGCGTGCAGGTTTGCTGATGAATGTGGAGAGTGGATGAGGGCCGGGCTCAGGGAAGGAACAGCTTCAAGGTTCAGGCAGGGAAGGCCCGGCTTGGCGCTGCATGCACCCGTCTGAGTAATCTCATTCTCCTCAGACGCCTTCTGGTTTTCAGCTGTCTTGGGTTTCTTCCTGAAAATAAACAAAGAGACCTTTGAAGGGACTGACTGCATATTTGGGAAAAAGGCATTTTTAGAATCTGTTAAAGATAACTTTCTTCCCCCACCACCACCACCCTCTCGCCTCTCTTTTCCCTTACAGGGAAGGACGCAGAGAAGACTTTCCTCCATCCTTCTTGTTTGGAAACAAGCTGCTCCTTGTTTTGACTCTGATGCAATGGCCCTGAGACTGTGTTACAGCAAATAGGCCAAGCACGAAGCTCCTTATCCTGCCCCTACTGATGACATATAAAATGAAACTAGTCCCAGTAGTTTAGACAGTCAGAGTGCTGTTTGACAAATATTAACCAAGGCTGTAGCATTCTGAATAGAGAGAGTTATACAGAAATATAAGAGAATCGTCTGAAAAGCAAACAAATATGCAAGTTTCTAGTTCAAAACGAATCAGTGTGGAGACTTGCTTTGTAGGGAAAAGCACTGAGGCAAATTTGAGATGCAGAGGTCATCTAAGTAAAGCATTAAGACTTGGAACCTGCAACTGTCTAGGAGCACTGAGCACACGAGCTCTTAACACCTCCCTCCATCCAGGACCTCCAAGGAATTAAACCTCAGTGGTACATCAAGCAGGTAGTCAGTCACCACCTTAGCTTCACGGCTGGAGAAGGCGAGGCACTGGGCGAAGTGGCAGGTTTTGAGTCCCACAGTGCGCACTCCGAACAGGGCAGCGAGCACCCGCGTCACTCTCCCACCTCCGCTACACAGGTGCAGGTGCTCCCTCTGTGCTCCCCGAGCCAGGGAGCGGCGCCGCCAGCTGGGGATGCAGCCTCCAGAGGGGACAGTGCTGTCCCGGCCAGGATGCGGCTGGGGCACCCGGCAAACATCGGCCGCCGCCGCGGCACGCCGGGGGGAGAACCGTGGTCGCAGGAGCGCAGCAGGAGCCAGGCAGGCTGGAGCCATGCCTTTGGAACCCGTTATCTCCTGCCGACCCCCGAGCGGTGCCGGGGCACCCCGGGAGCACCTCCTGCCTCCCGCCTGCTGGCAGAGCCCTTTCGACAGGCCGGGACTCTCCTCATGGAGGACCAGGGCGGGAGCCCCTTCTCCCCGTGCGCCTCTGCCCTCCCTCCATCCCACCCGGGACGGGGTTTGAGGGCTGCGCCGGCCTCTCCATTCTTAACGCCATCGTACAGCGCGGAGAGCGCTGTTCCCGCGGGGGCCGAGGAAGGGCAGAGCGGGCCGGCCGCTTACATAAAGGTCTTATATAAGGGCGGCACGCCCGGCCGGGCAGGGCCCGAGCCGCCGCCATTGCCTGCGGCCGCCGCCGGGAGGCAGCACCCGCACAGCCCGGCCCGGCCCGGCTCGAGGAGCAAAGCGGGGAAGAAAATGAGAATAAAAATCTAAGTTAAACGGGCTAGAAAGAAACAAAACAAGTCCTCTCCCCACCCTTCCTCCGGCAAAGCTCCCCTCCGGAGGTGCTGGGAGAGGAAGGGATGCCTTGGACCGGCCGGGGGGCGGCAAGAGGCGCCCGGAGGCAGCTGGCCGAGGCTTCGGGATGCGGCCCGGGAGCTGAGCCCTGCAGGTGAACCACGGGCAGCGAGGGGGTCATGCTGATAACCCCGCAGCTTCCGGCACCCCTGGTGTGGTTTGGATTAGCGGGAATACAGTCTCCACGCCACGGGATGGGCGGATGGTATTGCTGCTGTAAACTACAGCTTGTTCGTGGGCACATATATTTTAAAGTACATGGACTGCATGTTTTTGTAACAGTCCACAGGGATCTTTGTCATGATCCAAACGAAGTCTGGCACACCTTCACACACCTCATTTCCAGAGCCCAGGACATTCCCATGTGCAGCCAGCATGCACTGGGGACTGCAGAAAATCTGTGCGTAAACCAGTGGGTTTTTACAGCATTGCTACCCAAGCAGCTTTCAGATAGCACACCTTTTTGGCCAGGGAGCAAAGGCTGTATGTAGGCTTGGACTCTGGATGCACAGGGCAATGAAGTTCCTTGTGCCCAGGAGCTGAACTGCTATATTGAAGGTCTTTTTTCAGCTCAGTTAGCCCAAGTTCCATGCTTGGAATACAGCCTCTGACTCCGGGTCTATCCACACATAAAGCCACCTACCCTGGGCGGGAGACTGTTGTTATTGGCAGAGTGGGGGCTTTGTCTGAGTAAACAAGATTTGTCAGTCAACTAGCACAGCCATAGTTCTGTTGTTAAACCAAGGACTGACTGATGTTTCATCCTGTAGCTGATCCTGCCTGTGCCTCCCAGGCCTTCAAAACTCATTAGAGGGACAGGTTAAAGAATACTATAGCAACAGGTAGTGACACCAAACAGGCTGTGCAAAGCATCCCCTGCTTCTTCCTATCCAAACCCATATATTTTCTACTTTGCTTCTAAGTCTGACAGTGTTACCAAGATGCTCTTGTGTCATCATTTTTCCACATTGTAGCCCTGCAGCTCAGTGGGGTTTGCTCACTAGGATGGTAAGAATATAGCAGTGGTGCTGACTGGCACTGGAGATGACACCTCTCCACAGCAGTTCATTTCTCTCCCTGTTCAGACATGGGCTGCATGTCACTACCACTTGAAAGGAATGCAAGCTTCCACAGCAGGGAAGCTAAGGAATCAGCAAAGTCAGCTAAGGATCTAAAGAAAGCTTTTCAGAAAAGAAAAATCCTGGGGACACTGTGATCAAAACTACCTATGAAGAAACCCAAAGAAAGTTCTCCAGTCTGCAATGTCCAAGTACTGTTGCCAGCAAAGGCAAAGCCACAGGAATGCTGCTGTTATTGCTATTCTTTTGTTCTATCTTATCACGTATACAGAGATCTCCTATTACCATGATCTTCACCTATATATTCTAATTAAATATTCTTGCATTCTCTTACGTAGTCTACTTCTATTGCTATCTTATTGCTGTAAGTCTTCACAGGGAGAGCTGTTAAGTACTCAATCAGGTTATGGCATCTCCATCCTTGGAGATTTTCCAAACTTAATTGAACAAGGCCCTAAATAACCTAATCCAGCTTGGAAGTCAGCTCCACTCTGAGCAGGGAATTGGACTACAGACCTCCAGAGGACCCTTCCAACCTAATTTTTTTCTGATTGCACACTACTTCTATGAACACTTCCATCAGCAAGCTCTCTAATATATCTCCATATATGTTCCAGAAGGTAAAAATGGCACACTAACTTTGGAAACCAGTGAATTGTTATAGCTATGTCAAAAACCCTGGAAGAACAAGGGTAGGAGCGAGAATGAAACAAGTAACAAATATTGTTTGTGGAACCTTCCCAAATTACTTCCATTTATGTCCCACCTCTGGACTTCATTGATTGGCCATCCTATGTGATTATTTCAGTAGTAAGGGACAGTCTACCTTGCTGCTTTAGTTCTTATGACTTATGAGTTCTTATGACATTCTTCTCTACATATTAACTTGGAAAAGAGCTGTTTGCTATTTACATGTTATTAAGGGCAATAACTGCCATGTTTGGAATGCAAAAGACTTGGTAATGTGCTCTTGGAGCAAGGGGCTCAGTTCTGGTCTCTGGTTATCTCCTTCTCTACACATACCTGTGGTGCATGACAAGTCCTTTCCAATAGTGAACTCATTCTTAACATTATCAGAGGGCCATCATCATCCTTGCTCCTTGTGAAGAATGGCAGAAGGGCAGTACAGCAAAGAGATGGCACTTTTGTACATGGTCTTGATGCATAGAATCCCAGAAGGTGGGAACAGAAAAGATACTGACTTTCAAAGTCTAGAGGGTCCCTGCAGAATTTTTATTTGCTACTGATTAAGAAGAGATTTATCCAGTTTATTTCTAAACATCCTACCTACTCTATCACTTTAAATTTTCTATCCTATGTCCACGTAGTTTCCTTTTGTTGGTATTCACTTCCAGCATTCCCTTTTATTTATTGTGTTATTTTTCATTATGTTAATTTACACCACTTAAAATATCTTATCTTCTTTCTTCATTGTATGCTCTCCAGTACCTAACAGTAGGCTAACTACCTCCACTGTCATCCCCGAACCAAACTGTCTGTATCAGTACTTGCCAACTCATGCATAAAGCAAAATGTACAATCACTGCCATAATTTTATTTCTGTTTTCTGTCAGCATCCTCATTGCAGAGGCATTTGCTCCTTTCCATGTACCTTAGGACCACACTATCATAGAACAAGATCTCAAATGATGGGCAACTCACAATGATACAGCGGCTGCAGTCACCTGGGCACTGGCTGTAAACTAGAATTGGCTCATTTCTGTTTCATTTGAAGGCAGAATGGGTAATAGTTTGGATGTCCTAACCTCAAAGCTATCTAGAAACTAATTACTACCTCCGAGCTTTGGAATGCCTTTAAAACCCCTGCGACACTTCCACTTTCTTGCTGCCCCTCTTGCATACAACTTTCTCTCCCTCAACCCTCCACTTGCTCTCCACAGTTGATTTCTTCGCATGTACCTCCCTTGCAACCATTCCTTGAGTTTGGAATGAATTTCCCCTGGATGAGTTAACACATTCTCACAGTGGGACCAGCAAACCAGGTCCCTGTCAAAACCAGACAGTGTATGTTGTACTTCTCACACAGCAGCTATAACTAATGCTTGATCCTTCTCTTACAAGGGGAATAGCTCTCTGTCCTGAAGAGACATCAGGTTAGCACTGAACAAATTAGCTCAGGTATAGGAACCAGTGTGGCTGTGCAGAGCCCACAGCAGCATCCTGCCTCTCAGGGGAAGCTATGATAATGTGACTGCATGAGAATAATACTACATAATGAACAATAATGAGGCAGATTTCAGCCTCTGAATACAGGGAGGGCTGGGTCACCAACCAGACCTTTGTTCTTTGTATATTAAACAACACAGAGGGAACATGCCACAGGGTTGCTGATGTTGTTGTAAGTGCTGCTTCTGGCTGAGTCTGCCCACCCATATTCCAGGCATTATTTCGCCTCTTTACAGCTATGGCATCACCTTATACGAAGTGCCCTCAGGTCAGAGATGCCTTAGTGTCCAAGCAGTGCACTTAACTCACTGGTGCACAGTTAGTTTGTAACCTTAGTAATTCACAGAGGCTGTATATAATTGAAAAAAACCCCATCACCACACACACAAAAAAACCCGCAAACAAACAAACAAACAAACAAACAAAAAGCAAACAACAACAAAAACTCCCCAAAAAACACCGACAACAAAAACCAAACCAACCAAACAAAAAACAAACAAAAAACCCAACCAAAAACCCAACAAAAAACAAAACCTCCAGCTTTTGAAATCCTAAAAATAAGAGTGTGAAAATATTTCATGTCTGAGTTTAAGCAATATTTTCCCTGAGTGTTCTGCTGCACATTCTTCCTCTGCCTGTGTGCGACTAACACAGCTCCTGATATCAGTGCTTATCACTGCCAGTGTTGTGTTTCTTCCAGACATGACATTGACAATACATATTTAGAAACTGACAAAGTAAAGAGAGAGAGATGAGTACAATCACTGAATATAAAAAAATAGGCCTGAAAGAACAACAAAAACCCACTGAAATCTGCCCAGAGACCTCATCCCAAAATTCAGAGCACACTGAATGCCAGAGCTGAGGGTGAAGCTTCCCAAGACAAGCTCACTTTAAACCACCTAAGCCATTACAGTTTTCCTGCCAGAAGTGTTGCTTCAGTAGTTAAAAGTCCTGCTCAGGCTGACTGCCTGAATATTCACACAGCTTCTCTGATGATTTTGCAGCCACATTGATCTTCATGCTGTTACAGCTACATGACTGGCAGTTTGTTTAAAATCTCTGATTGCAAGTTTGTGTCATACAATGGAAAACACAAACTCCTGAAAACATCGCCATAAAATGTAATATGAAAGAGAAATCCCAGCGGAACACTGCAAAGCAAGAATGGGAGGCATGGAGAACTGACAAGAGAGACCCAGTGTTCTAGTGCAATAAAAGCCTGGAAAATTTAATCAAGGCAGAAAAGTAAAATAAACTCCAAAATCCCTTACAGGAGACTGATTAACATAATTAAATTAAACACAGAGATTAAGTTAAAGTAAGACTGAAATTTGCTGGGTCCTTTTCAGGCCTGAAGTAGGGTTTATATGGCCCAAAATTTGTCCATTTATTCCATCTAAACCACGAGTCTCATGAGAGTTGGGTCCTGACTAGAGAGCTTGCCTGGCTTGTAACATCTGAGCATCTCAGCTACACTAACACTGTGACAATGCTGACAATTACTGAGAATTCATCGAAAGAATTCAAAACTATTATTTTTGGGGGGGGGAGGGGGGGGAAAGTACAAATATCAGACAAATGGTCATTTCAGAGCATAATAAAACCACAATGCAAAGTCAGAATTCTCTCAGGCAACTTTACCTATGTAATCCAGCCAAATCTACCAAATCGTAATAGCCTTAAGTCATAAATGTCTCAAGGCCCAGAAAGAGCAGTGTAAACCTTTAAGAAGTTGCCGTAGATTCCATCTGTATTGCCTGAAACACCAACAAGAGGAAAGGTGTCTCATTAAAAAGCAATAAGAATAAAAAAGAAGATAAACACTGCAAAGACAATCATGGATGAACCAACTAGAACAGTACAAACTAGAGCAATAAGTAGGGAGAACTTGCCAAAGTGAAAGACACAAGGAGATCAAACCAGCCATCGCTCAACTATGCTGCGAGGCTGTGACTTAAATATTTAACAGTTTTTTACTGACATACTTTTTGCCCACATATTTCCTTGTAAATTTCAAAAGCAAAACTTAGTTTACCCTCATCAGTAAGGCTCACAGGTGCTGCACTTTGTTTTTGTTTTTGTAAGATGTCATTTTTTTTGCTGAACAAGAAGTCTTTTATGAGAGATAAAATATACTTACAGTGGTTTCCAAATGGTATCACTCTTCAGGTAAATTACTCCAAGCCTTGGACCTAGTGCAGACGTTCATTGGGGCAGGGAACAGAGAGAGGCTGTGTCTGTACCAGGAAGAATCAAAAGGAAAGGTCAGGGGGAAATAGTAATTATTTACTGAGAGCAAGAAAACTTGCTACAACTCTAACTGGCATTCTGTGCTGTGAGTACAGCTGGCTGTAGTCTGGTAGTGCTGAATTCCCACTTCAATCCCTCCAGCCCTGGCTGCAAAGGACCTCAGAGTCAGTCCCCAGTTATCCCAGTCTGCCCATGCAACCTAATCTGGTGAGGCAAGGAGGAGAGGGAGGATTAGCCACCCAAGTGCTATCAGCAGGATTCCTTCTGAGAAGTTGCTCACTCCAATGGCATGAGCACGGAGCACTGATGGAGAGCTAGCACAAACTTGGCACTCAAGTGCATCTCATCAGAACAACAAGGCCAGTCCTGTTCCGAGCAGCAACAAACACTTCTTCAGGACTGAAAGGCAGGAAAAGGAAGGAAAAAAATCCCCCTTCATGTCTTTTGCTGCCTTTACATCACAAAAAGCATGGCTCATATCAAAGCAGAAACCCCACTTTTCTCTCATCAGCCACCTGGTCTACTGCAGTGACACCAGGAAGTAACTTACTGTCAGCCTTGCAGAAAGGTTCAGCTCAGCAGCAGTTTTATCTCTGAAATCTGCTGAGCTAAAGAGATAGTGGACTGAGATGGGAAGGGATCCACAGAAAAACCTCCATTCCAATATTTATTAGATGGTGATTTCACCATCCAGATCCAAGTTTTTGGGAGTATTTACATTTTTGGGGGATTTGAATCCCTCTCTAGACTAAGAGAACTCCTTTGCTAGCTTCTTATTATCATTTGGTGGCTCACCGTGGGTATGTTGGGAGCATGTGTGAAGTTGACATCCAGGGACAGAATTAAATCCTGCTCACTTTACTTATTCAAAGAACTCTTGAGACATCACCATATTCAGTCCTGTCCACAGTAAAGCCACTGTTGCCACTTCCATGAAAAAATAATCTTGCCTACTCTGAGCAGACCAGAAAAGCAAATATTTGTTTTATCAAAGAAATCAAGAAGGTCAATGAAAAATGGTAAGAGATGTAATTGTTATTTCACAGGTAACTAATGTCACTGTGCAAGTTGGAATTTATGTCTGAAAATGCAACACAAAAAACCCCCACTGTTTGTGCAGCAGGAACACTCCAATGAGCACCAACAGACACAATGAGGGATTTTAGATGACACTGTAATAATGTACTTCAAAAAATATACATTCAGTTTTATGTTCAATTCACATATTTTGTAATGCTGATGTTTCTTATGACTTCCTTCTTCTTGTGACTGGGATATATACTAAATTCTGATTTTAACAGGCTACATGAAACCTGGCAGCTACATTTTACAGGGGCTCAAGCAAACATTTTCTTTGATTCCAGTTTTTTTTTAATGTTCTCCCCTCTTGGAGTCTGCTTTGAATTGCAAATTAAGTAAATTCAAACACACACACACAAAATCTACAACTTAGCCTGAACCTCTGAGTTTCACCAGGGCTTGGGAGAGGAACCACATGCATCAGGTTAGTTCAAAAGAATTACGTAAAATAATGACACTTTTGACTAGAACCAAGGACTAAATTTCAAAGGTGCAGTAATGCCCAAGGATTCTGTAGATCTAAGTCCTTGCTAACACTCAGCATGGCTTACTTTCAGTCTCTCCTTCCCACCTCCATACACGCCCCACCTGTTCTGTTAATACTGACCTTGCTTCTTATTTCCACTTTGCACACATCAGTCTGTCTTTTATCTGGCTATTGCTCAGCTTTTTAAGGCATAAATCCTACATGCCCTAAAGACTGCCTAGTACTTCAGATAATGTGCGTTTTTAACTTGTACTAGAAGCAGAAAAATCGCAGGATAGTGTCTTTAGTCTTTACTTCAGCAGAACTCTTGCTCACTTCACTCCTAATTTCACACAAGAGAAGCCTAAGAACTGCATGTACTAATCCTGCATATTTTGTCACCTCTCTTTTTGTGTCATTATTGCTTTTCCAATCTCTGGGATCCCAGTCCAAGTGGCTCTCTCTTGTAGCACTGCCTAGCACTCAATCTGGCTTCACATCAAGGGTCAGGCAGACAAGTTGTTAGAGATGGGCTGTTGGAAGTCTTCTACAAAATCTGGGCTCAAAAGATGTGAAAGGCAATACTTAAAATATCTTCATTTTTCTCCATGTTTTTTGCTACGGCCTGGGAAGATATCTCTCTTTCCTCCAGTGTGATGAGTATAAAGCACTGAGATCCTCAGCAGTTGTTAGGCACTTTTGAAGTACATAAAATCAACAAAGCTGATGGTACTTCTTAAGACACTGGGATTGCAGCAGAGAATGAAATACCCCAAATTTTGTAAAAGACTTAATTCAACTTTGGAAAAATTAGAGAAAAAGGATCTTCGACAATAACAAGATTGGGCAAAAAGAGAGACAAGCAGGACAACAGAGGAATGGGATGTGTGACATTGGTTAAGTAACTTCTCCCCTGTCTACCTGGGCTCTTCTATCCAGAGAAGGAAAGCATTATATTTCTGTTCCATGGGGTACTGTGTGCTTAATTAAGATTTTGGAGGATAAATGTTCTGCATGAATATATTCCAGAAACACAGACTTTATTACTTAAATATTCCCACTAATGATAGTAACTTGGGCATTTTATAGATGCTTACTTTTATTCCACCTTGCTCTTTCCAAGTTTTATCTGGTAATTTAGAAGGTGTGAGAACATTAATTGTATCAGTGTTTTTATTAAGGAAGGTCCATTTTATGAGAGTAGTGATGTACTACAGATTGTGATTTAAGATGGACACTTTAGGTCAGTTTTATACTGACTTCAGTGCAGTTGCAGTGGGCATAGAGTCAGGAGAAAATGTGGTGCTTTACATAATAATGCTGATGATTAATGGGCTTCTGGGCCATAACTCTATATTCTGAGGCACTGATCCTCCTTCTCCCTCCTAAAATTTGTGTCTTGACCCTTTCATCTCTTGTTAGCTACCTTTCCAGGGGTGTTCATTAATCAGCACCATTGATCTGATGTGGTCTGTCATACTGTATTACCTAAAACACACAGAAGCAAGCATTGGCCTGACTCTGCTCTTTACACAACACACCATCATATTTCCTTTAGAGATGACTTAAGTATTATAAACACCAACTTACTGCTGTTGTTTGATCCTGAAACTGGCTTTTTCTAGATTATTTCCCTGCAGGATATTTCTGTTTCTCCCCCTGGACGTACTTCTGTCTGCTCAGAGACACCATCAAACACATTGAGTATTCCCTGCTTGATAGGAGTACTCCTATGTTTGACCAGAAAGGGACAATCAGCAAAATAGCTCCTTCTCTTTGCTTGAGACCTGATACCACAGTCTTCTGTTACTTTTTTTAGTGATTCCTGATCAAGCAGATGCAAGTATTTAGTTAATTGCTATTTATTTTATTCTTGCAACATTCTGATATTGTCAGAATGCTGGCTTCTGCCTTTCCTTTGATCCCTAGTAATGAAAAAATTAAAAGATGAGCTTCTTGTGAGCTTATTTCTGATTACTCTTATTTGCTGTGCTGGAACAGTGCTGTCTGTCATGAGGCAATGGAAAGTAACTCGTGAGTGCCTCAGAAGTTAGCATGTCTGATCTTAATCCACATATTGTACAGCTCTCTTGAGTCAGGTGGGTTGAGTTTTAATTGATGCTTTCACAGTCATGATATATTTTCACACCGGGCTATCTAGGTTAAATTCAATTATTTTTGGCCATTTTTTCTCTTTGGGAGTAGCATTTTGGATTAAATTCCTAAAGCCACAACAAGAAGAAGATGAGAACAGCAGTGTTAGTCATCAACAAACATGACTCAAGAATTAACTTTCTGCATGAAATGGGTTATTCCAGATATATTTTACTGTTTCTCTGTAAGGAGAAAGTACATTGTCTGACTAGGACTGACTATGGCATTTACATTGTATGAACAAGGTTATCTATAGGTAGATATCCAACCCCAATGTCTTAGAGATCAAGACAGACTGAGATATAAAAGCCACTGTTCCAGCAGAGGCCAGAACTTGTGCCAAAAACTGACAAAAATTTAGCAACATCGGACATATTATGAGAAGGCCATAAGCATGGATTTTTCACAGTAGTCAGGGCTTCATTTCCAAGAGGAAATGGCTCATTTCTGTATTCCACTGGGAGTGCTGTATGTCCACTATCAGTATGGCCTAAAAATCAGAAATTAATTTGTTAATGGATTAGACATTTACAGAAAGACTGTTTAAAGAGGCTGGACTGCTCTAGCCTGGTAAAGGCCAATTTCCCACAGGGACGTGTTTGCAATAGCACTTGAGAAGAAAAATCTCTCCCTGAAGTCCCAGAGGTACTTACTGAAATCCAGAATAGCAATGTAGTCTGTAGGAAAGTCTACATTATGTAGACAGGCAGTATGTATTTATGCAGACAGTATTTTTCTCTCACAGGCCCTGTATTACTTGTCTGCATCTGTTTCTTTTCCCCTTCTTTCAGGTCCTTTTATCTGATACTCTAGAATTTCACTGCTCTCAAGCTGCAGTTCTTAAGTTTGATTTTGGCACTTGGAATAGGCATTTTCGAGGTCTCACATTTGTCTATTGATTCGTCTGATATTTCTTTCTATTTGCAAGCAGTACTCTCAGTGTAACAGCTAACCATGCCTAAGAGTTCAGGTCAAAAAGGATAACTCTTCTCCTTCTGACTTCCCTTTCCACTTCCCATACCAAATCCCCTCCTACCTGGGGCAGTGGTACAAAGCCTCAGCCCAGAACATTCTCTCTCATTTAAGATCTAACTCTGCTGCCTGTTTTCCACTAATGAAGATCTAATTATGCTCAGTGTGTTGGGTGTGTAAATTCCACACCTGCAGGTGTGGTAGGTGCCCAAGCAGAACCTGTGCTGCTCTCTTGGCTGCTCCTCGCAGAGGGTGGAGCAGGATAAAACCATGCTTGGCAAAGTTAAGCAACTGTTTGGACTTTGCACACCTGATTTGAAATGAAGATAACTGCTACTTGGAAGAGGAAACTAAATGTCAGTAGTTGGTAGGCCTAATCAGAGCAGGAGCAGGTCACCAAAAGCCCTAATGTAACATTCAGCTAATGGTTTAAATGAATACAAAAATCCGTGATGCCAGACTGAACCATGGCAGTGTGTCAGAACACTTTTCACATGTGGCAACAAGAAGAAACAGTATTGTATGTATAGATAGATATTACGTGCATATAAGTAACCATATATTTATCTATGTATGTAGAGTTACATACATGATCATTATTGAAAAATTATCTTATTCTGGCAAAACATTGCTGGGTATAAAACATGGAATTCTGTGTATTCCTACTACGGAGCCTTCACAGTTGTACCTGAATGCTGAATTTATAATGTAAATCATGTAATTTTCAGAGCAGTTCATTAAAGTGAGGTGTGACTGAGGCAAGCAGATGAAGTCCTAATTTTATTGATGTTGGTGTGGAATATGGAGTAAATAATCTGTGATCAGTGGAACTGCACCTACATAACCTTTCCCAGGAACAGACTGATTTGTGGGCAGTGCTTGTATATATATTGTTGAATCTTGAGTGCTACTTTTCTACAGATACTTAGTATTAATAGAAGCAGTTTGAGGGTATAAACAGCCTCAGGCATTTATGTGCTAATTCTGTAGGTTACAAGGCACCAGCATTATGGCATGCAACTCAAAAGGTTCATGGGAGGGGAACAAGTAAGAGGTTCAGGTTTTGAAGCCATGAACACTCAAGATGGCCAGTGCAATCGAATATTGTCTTGTTAACAAGAAGGCGGCACTCGGACAACATAACACCGCCTTGCTGCCTTAAACAAGATTCTCACAAAACTAAAGCTATAGTCGTGTTGCAATTGATACCAATGTTTCTGAAACTGAAATATGAATTGCCATCACTGCAATCACCAGAGACGAAGAAAATGTGTAGAAATTAAATTGTTACAGTAATATATCCGCCTAAGCTACTGCTTTGGCTAGATGAGCCAGATTAGCTCATGACAGATGAGCTTCATGAACATTTCATTGCCAAGGAACCCTGTCAAAATATTGGTGATTTCTCCGAATCTGTTCAACATCATGGAGATGTCAAATGAAATCTGAAAGGACATTATTTTTCAGGAAGAACAAAAACAATGAAAGCATACGAAGAAAATGAGCTGAGTTTCTTCCTCCTCCCCTACATGTTGCTCTGGTTTCATTAAATGCTGTCCTTGCAAATACTTTGGTATAAACCCTGGAACCCTTTAGTCCCATAGCTGCTGGTGAATTGTAGAAAGTACTGAATGTCCTCAAAGAATAGATCTCCCTGTTTCAGTAACCAGGTTTTCAAACAGACAATGTATTTTCACCGAGGTGCAGGGACTGTGTAATCTCAGCACATAACAATTTAATCAACATTTACACCACTGCCACTGGTTCTGCCATATCCCCATCCCTCCTGGTCACAATGGTACAGCACTTGATGCATCAATGTCTGGCCACCAAGCTTGTGGTTCTTAATGCTGAAAGATGATTGAAACCACAAGTCAGAAGTATCCTTTCACGAATATGGAACATGATATAAAATGGTAAGTGATAAAAGTAATTAAATACTGTTTTTTTCATGGCTCGTTGCTTGCGGAAACTATGAGATACTGTTTACATTAATTAAAGGTAGAATTCCATGTAGGACAGTGGAAATTTCAGCCACAAATTTCAATATATTCGAACCATTTGTCACAGGACTATCCCCTTCAAGGCAAACTAAGAACTAAAAGTTTCACCGATATATCTGGTTTTCTCAAGCACCAAGAGCAGGTTATCAAACAGATAAACAGAAAAAACTGAGCACCCTCCTTCCCCCCAAAAAAACCTTAGCATCTTGATAGAATTCCTTTCTCTCCCTGAGCTTTCATTATGTTGACTTGTTTTATAAGGAGATGAAAATGCTTGCACAATTTTTATCTGCCTTTACTAGAGGAAGATTTATATTAAAAATCACATTTGCATGGATTCTGAGGGGCAAAGTCTGAAACAAGGAATCTTCTCCTTAAGTTTTAACATTTTTACCAACAGTGCTCGAATGCTGAGCTAAACAACTGTGTTACTGTCATTTATTAAAAAGTTTTTTTTTTTTTTTGTTGTTGTTGTTTTGGATGACTGTCTCAGTCTCTGAAGATTTCCCTTGCCAGTCATTCATTAAAGAGTCGGTAACCAACACAGTGAGAAGACTAGGTAAAAAGCACCATGAACGTGTTTTCCCATACCATTCTTCCTGTGTGTTTGCTGCCTCTGGCCTCAAACTGTACAAATGAAAGCTTGTTTGATTTATGTCAAAAACTATATATAAAATATCACACGGGATCCACAGAGAAACCGAGTCACACTGGGCTTTAGTTTCATTATCCATTGAGGAATAACTGACTACAGCCTTCGAGTACATAGAACTGATCAAAGCCCTTGCTTCCTCAGAAGCAAAGAAAAAACCACTGTAGATTTCCTGTTTCATGCTTCAGTGCCAAAATACAATGAAAAAAGTTCTAGATGAGCATGTGAATTATTCTAAAACATTGCTCAATCAAATCTGATGGTTATGCGCATTTGTGAAACTCATCATTTGAAATATCAAGTCACTGACAGCAGTGTGTCCTGAGGTGTGATGTATATTTGTGATAATTATTTGCTTTTTAAAGTTATGTATCATCTGCATCAAACCAGGATTTTTCTTAAGTGCGCCTGAAATGTAGAGATGTCAGTGCCAGCTGCATTATTCAGATCTGGGTTTTAGACACTCTGTGCCAGGAAAACACAAAGTCAGGATATGACTACAATGCCATTTTTAAGGCACTCTGAGTTATTTTTCACTATTCTCTTAAAACTGTATGTAGTGTGGCTGATGGAGAATGATTACTAACATTAATAGTAGCTGAAGTGACTTCTGTGCAGTATATGCAGCATGATGCATTAAGGAAAATAACATAGCAGTAATTCTTATTCTTACTTCAGTGTTAGCAGATTATACTCTTGGGATTTATTGTAATTCAGTATTCAACTCTCTTCTGTGGTTCTTAGAGTCCTCTTCTCTGGTCATTTCAAAACTTTTTTGAATGAAACTGAAGGCAGTTGGCTCTGTTGTTGGATAAGTTCTGCTAACGTAGGAGGGCTGTCTCCTGAGTGCTAAAAAGACCATTTGCAAATCTTCAGCATCTTCTTCCTTGACAGCAGAAGTTACTATGCAGAATGGTTTAGATGATGCTGAATTGAAATTTCATACGAGATCCACAATCTTCCAAGAGGAGGCATGGTAGGGAATGGCAGTGACTTGAGGGTACCCGATAGCAACTTCCCCACCTTTTATTTCTGGAAATTGACACTGTAAATAAGCACCCCAGCAGTGTCTGAACTCAACATTTTTTCTTATCAGGAAAGAAATTCTGTGAGGAGGTGATTTGAGTTTTTGACTGTAGACAATCTGGCAGCTACCTTAGTCCTGCTATTTTGTGACAGAAAATCTTATAAGAAAATGGCCCAGATGAACAAAATTATCAGGGCGCTTGCAGATATTCTGAATTCTGCCACGACCGGCAAGAAGTACCATAGGAGATGGATCAGGAATCTTAGCTGTAGGGGGGCTTAGAGCTATTCTAGTTCAATCAGATTTCACAATTTGCTCTAATGAAGAGTGCTGGCAGAAGTTCAAAGCTACTCCAGGTCTCGACTCTCCCTCCACATTACTATAAAAATGTCTGTAGAAGTGTTAACTGCAGAGGAGCCAAAAGTTGTTTTGGTTCCAGTCTTTCCCAGCAGAAGTAACTGAGAAAATAGAGTAGGAGTGCTAGTTCTGCTCACAGCTCCCTCAGCCTCCTGCAGAACACCAGAGACGTTGCGGGGAACATGGCAAAGTGTGCCCAGTGCTATCAACCCTCACAGCTCCTGCAGCCTCAACCACGCCCTGCAAACACTACCAATAACAGATGCACCAGCTCAGTAACTCCAGAACTCTTTGGAATTAGCATCAACCTCCACAGCTGATAACCTGAAGTCTGTTTGCAAGCAGAAGCTATCAGGAGGATGGCTGTGTTCAGCCAGCATTGATTTCTTCAGGCTTTTGTCTTTGTCTGCTTTCTGTCTCCTTTGGAGGTGGCTACTGTTACTACAAGTAGCATGAATCACATCTCTCTTAAAAAACAGAGCTCCAATTGTCTTACATAACCCCTGGTAACTGCATGTCTAATAATAGCAAGCCATTCCCAGGTAGGGATTCTGTGTCCCAGACCTAGACACATCCACATGCACGCACACACGCGTATTCCTACTACTTTCTGCACCTCGCTTCTGGTAAGGAGTGAGCTTTTCACATGCAGTATGACAGTTCTGAGCTGCAGGACATGGCAACTATTATTTTAAAATGCCATTTTCACTTACTGCCTTGAGAAGCCAGTCTGGTATGTGCAATTTGCTTCTTAGGCCAAGCAGCAAGATGGAGTGAAAAAACCCCCCAACAGCTCTGTTTGGTTTTGAGAGAACATTGAATGGCGAAGGCTATGATTGGATCCTGTCCTGAAAGCTCAAGTCTTTCTAGGTGTTAAGTCTCCTTCTGTCTCTTAGAGAAGGTCCACATTTTAATAAAGTACTTCACATAGTTCTGAGAAACCCTTGCTTTTACACCTCTCAGTTTCCCCCTTGGAAAAGTAAATGACAATATGCAACTCCCTCATTACTGCAAGGCTAACAGATAATGCTGCAAATCAATAATGAGGTCTTCAGATGAAACTTCTCTATAAATTGAAAATATTATTATTTTCATAATCCATGAGTGGTCTACAGAAGAAAGGAGTTTCTGAAGATTATTCTGGGGTCACAAAATTCTTCACACAAATTGTTCACAAATTCATTCAGTAGGAGCTCATCCTTGCATGACTACCTACAACTAAATCATATAACTGAGCACCATCCAGACTCTTCCTGAACTCTGATGGGATTGATGTCAGGACCACTTCCCTTGGGAGCCTGTTTGCAAATGGAGTGGTTCTAGACTATTTCACAAGGTTTGCCAAAGAAACCAGTTTCTTCTGACCTCTCTTATCATCAGTCACCATTTCTGGGCATCTACATTTGAATTATATGCTATTACCAACGTAAGAGCCAGATTTCAGTTATCCCAAACCACTGTATTTTCTCATTTTAAGAGATGTCTTGGAGCCAGGGATTTGGAAAGTCAGTTTCACTTCTGAATTTGTTCAGCTTTGAGAGTTCAGTTTACGTTCATCTTCTCACACTGCGTGAATAGAACACGTGTGAAGAAACAGCTAAAAACTTAGGTGGTGACATAATAAAAAATGTTCTCCTTCAGCTTTTATTTCTAAATCTATTATCTTTCTTAGCTCAGATAATCTTTCTTGAAAGTTTGTTGAGAGTCTTGAAAAACTTGAAAGTATCAAAACTTAGCGGATCAGATGTTCAGACTTTGGTTCTGTGCCTACCTCTGACCAAGGCATGCCATACTGCATGCCAGGCAGCATCTTTGGAGAAATCCTACGTTCTGTTTTCTCAGATTCTATGGACAGCAACTGACAATTTGCTACTGTTATTATGGGATCAAATGTCTTACTTCTTATGAATCCCTGGATCTACAAATCACCTTATAGTAAAGTCAGACCTAAACTAGACCTAGACTGTGTTTGAAGTCACAAAGTGACTGGTGTGGCCAACAATTGCAGACCGACTTTCATGGATACCCTCCCACTAAGTCTACAATGCTCATACGATCTCCCACAGATTTCTGTGGGTGCAACGGGGGGAAAAATTGCACTGATACTTTTATTTGTTATCAAATAAAAGCCTACAGTTCAGCAGCAATAAGACTATAGTGAAAAGTCCAAAGACCCAAGCAAGTAAAAAAAACTAAATCAAACAAGAAACCTACTGAGCTGTAAACTGTAGTTCTTCAGTATCATGCAGTCATGAGCTGACTGTGTTACTGCCCTAGGGTAAGAAGTTCATACCTTCTCTGTAGGAAGTCAAATTAATTTGCCTTCACTATCTAGTAATCCCTTTGTCAAGCAGTAAGAAATTCAGATATTGGCCCCTCTATGTTACAATGTATTCTTTGGAAAGTTGAAAGGGAGAAATGAATAGAAACCATAGAACATGCATCAGTTGCTGAACTTGCAGCATTCTTGCTGGAAGAGCAGTATTAATATTTTAATTGCTGATTATAACACTATGTCCCAGATTCCAGCTAAGCGTCTGAGAACACAATGGGTCTTGTGCCATCAGGCTGCTTTTATTAGGACTGAAACTCCAGTAGGAAATAATTTAACTGGTGACCCAGTAAAGGGTTAAATGAAAGTTAGACTCAGGTTTCCAAAGCCATCTGAACTGGCTTCAAGAAGCCATGAAACATCTATGCATCTGGAAAATGGAACTTGCAACTGACTTTTCTGTACCATCTGCTCTCAAGAACATTTTCTGCTTGGGAGTTGCATAAGCAATGAAAAAAAAGCACAGAAACAACTTCCTGTACCATGTTTTCGGTCACTTGTAATGACGCATTACAAAGCAAACCAGCTAAATATGCACAACTGTGCCTCACTCCAGATGACAACGTGTATTATATAAGAGCAATGCCTGACAGAAAGACTCTTATTTCAAGATATCACAACACAAAGAGCACACAAGGGGAAATACTCACTTCATGTGAGAGTTGGGGGCAAGAGCCAGGGAGAGTTTTGCCTCCATCTCAACAGGCCAAGAAGAGTTCAGAAAAATCAAAAAGCAGACATTTTTGGGTTTATGAAGTAAAATGATGGAACTTGTTGCGCCTCCTTCTGTAAAGGGGAGTTTGACTTGTAATGAATGTAAGCTTTTTATTGTTATTTAATGCCACTTTAATGCATTTTAGATTCAAAATTATTCTTATCCCAAAAGCTTTCAAAAATGTAATTTGTTTAAAGTTGCTTTGTTTGTCTGTTGGGAAGCCATGGCCTGATTTAATCTTGTATTGTGGCATAAATAAAACAATATCCCCAGGAATTAAGAGTAGTTTAATCAGAATGAAAATATCTACCTCCCCAAATGAGTCCCAAGCCTTTAAAACTGTGCATGTATGTATGTGTTGACCTTTCTCTTTCCAGTGACTGCACTAATGGAATTGGATGGAGACATATGGAGAAATCCTGGTACCTGTGCAACCGCAGAGAACTGCTGAGGAAGGGTTGTAGCCTTGACTGAAGCAGGGTGTGCAGCTAAAGGAGGTCTGAAACTGAAGTTGAGGTGAGTTTCCTCAGTAATGAACAGACTCAACTTAGTCCTCAGTGTAGATCTGATGTGGTTTGGGCACGGGCACACGATCACATTACTGTTAAATTAGCAGGAGTTTGTGTTGCTGCAGGAGAGCAGACGATACCTAACCTAGCCTGAAGTCACAGAGGCGCAGACAGGTGATACCTGATCTGACATCCAGCCTGCCATATAAAGATAATCCATGTGTTCTGAAAACACTCAAATCGGCATGTGAACTTATCCTGGATCAACATTTTCTGTTACACAGCTACAGTGGTTTTGATATGGTTTTATGACCGCTATGCAGCCAACCTACAGCTTCAGAAACTGATTTTGCATGGAAACAACCAATTCTGTCAATCTACAGGGTAAACCTGGGGGGGCAAACAGCTCCAGGGGAGACAAAATCCCCCACCTGGGAAGCACATTATCTTTGTAAAGACTAGCCATGGAAGAATAAAGGGGTTCACTACCACATCAGTATCCATTGCTTTTCACGGGCCAAAAGGACTTGGACCACCAAATTTTCTTCCTGCCTTCAAAATACAGTGATTTTATTGTTACTAAATGGTTTTCCTAGATAATGAACCCTGTAGTCTAGAATCTGCAAGATTAGATAATTCTCAGGAGACAAGTCTGTCTCCAAGAAAATATCTCAGCCTGTGGCAACAAATTCTCAGGTTAATGAAAACTGTTTCAAGATTGCAGCTGAATTAAGGAGGTGCATGGTTCATACCAGTCACCTCTGCATGGGAGGGAACATCAATATGTTTTCTGTATCTACAGTTCATTAACAACAAAAGCTGGTTCATATCCTCTTTACTACAGCATTCTTCCTTTCCTGCCTAGCCCTCTTCCTGACTCTAATGCCTTACACCTCCATCCATCAGAAGGACACCATATAAAATTTTGTTCATAATTACACTGGCAAGTCTCCTCTGGCTTTCATGAAAGTTACATCCTCATAAATGAGAGCAGAATTTGGCCCTCTGTCTTTTCAAAAGGAAGACTAACGATCAAATAATTTTCTCACATCTCTGTTTGCACTTTCACAGTCTGGTTACATTGATTTGTGTCCTATAAGTAGACATTTCCTTTGTTGGTTACAAATCAATGTTATAGACCTAGCCTGCCTGCACATTTTTCCCTTCCCTCTTACAGTGAGAAAAACAAAGTGCAGCTTCAATTTCTCTTGCTTTATAAATGTGAACTTCCTTGATGAAGCATTAGAGAAAAGCAGATAAAATTCCAGCTCTCCCTCAAAAAACAGGAAACGTCTGTGCTTAAATTTCTAATTACCAAGATGCTTTATGGTATGATAAACACCTTTATCATTCCAGTCCTGCCACTGCTTTGTTAACCTAGCTATAATCCTCTCCTTCATATATCACAAGACTTCCTAGGGCAGCCCACTGCGATACCACAGACAGCTATGACTTCATGGCATGAGTAAGGAAAAATGAGGCAAAGGTTTTAGTCTGCAGCAGGACTGAGCTGCCACACAAATCTCCAGGAAAGGACTGAAAAAAAAGGGTTTGCAGTTGGTGCCTGAGAGGCAATGAGGTTTTTGACTGTAGTGTGAAAATACAACAGTGAAGATAGATGGGTATTTCACTGCAAATGGATACATGTGATAATAGATAAGGAGTAGTAAGGAACAGAGCCATCAATCACACCAAGTAAAAGAAGGTATAGGTGTAAATGTGGAACGTATCAGTTTGATTTTCCTTTATTATTAGAGAAAAAATAAAGTTAAAAAAGAAGAGTCAAAGCAGCCCCAACTCAATCTCATCACTTTTAATGCTATGAAGAAGTTTACCAAGTGACAATTCCACCAATTTGATGGAAAACTCGTGATTGCCAAAATGAAAATAGAAATTGTTTAGAGCTGGCAACAACAACAGCAATAACAACAACAACAACAACAACAACAATAATAATAATAATATTAATAATAATAATAGTATTAGAATGTAAGATCAAAAAGTAAAAGAAAAATTTTATAAATATGAACACAGCTGTCACTACCATCAAAGAACATCCTCACAAGTCAAAAGGGAATTCTATTTATTTTAAAGAACAGCATTAGGAATAAGGAAATCTGGGTCCTACTTACACCTCTTCTGGGGAATCTACGCTTGGCCTTGAGAAAAATATTTCAGTGCTTTGTGCTTCAGCTTCTGTGTAAGACCAATCCAGATAATAATAGATCAACTTCCCATGCATCTTAATTCATGAGTGTTGAGTAAACACTTTTTTATGTAGAAACTATTAAATGGCAGGAAAGACAAAAAGGAATGTGAAGATTTGGGGAACATCTGGAAAAGAAATTCCACAACTCAACCACCTCCTCAAATCACAGGAAGAAAACAAATAAGGTTCTTTTTTGCATTTTATTTCCAAAGGAGGTGTAAAGCTTCCCAGCCAATGGGCACAGAAGCTGACCTTGCAAACATAATAATCTAAATGGTGAGAGGGAGCCCTGGCTGGCTGCAACCTTGCAATGTTGTGTACATGTGCCCATTCCCTGCGAGACAACACCACACTGCTGGCCTGATGGGAAGAGAGATGAGAAGTTACAACTGCTTGGAGAGTTGTCTACTCACACAGACTCTTGACACAGCAGTTCAGGCAAGAAACCACATCACTGTGAGACTTTGGGGACCAACCATTTGGTCTCCACCAACCCACAACCTTAGGCACTCACCTGTTTTTCTTGTGTTTAAAATAGGCCTGGCTTTCTAAAAACTTTGAGTTTTGTAATAGTAGGTATGGTGGAATAGGCCTTGATGGAGTAAGCTAGGCATTAGAAAGAAAGTAAGAGAGATAGAAAAAAAGAACACTAAAATGAAGAGAATTATAAAAACAAAACTATTATTCTGATTTGATTTAACTTTGATACAACTTTGATACAACTTTTCCAAACTCTTTTACTTAGACATAAATGACAGACAGAAAATACCAAGATGCCACGAGTCAGACCTGCAGAATCAAATATGTTCATCAATGTCTGTTGCAACTTCTGTCTCTAGTAAGAGTTATGAAAGAGCTCAAGAAACAGAACTGCTCAAATCAATTCACTGATCAGGAATATATCTACCAAAACTGCTAAGCAGTGATGTGTTACCAGCTCAAAAGGACTAGCAAAACCATGTTCAGCTACAGGACAGAGAGAACTTAATATGCATTTCAACACAAATATATTTATAGCAGCTTGTTTGCAGCTCATGCTGCTTTCCATTGTATTCTGTGTATTTTTCTTATCTTGCACTATCAAAGTTA
This sequence comes from Dicaeum eximium, assembly GCA_013396995.1. NCBI lineage: Eukaryota > Metazoa > Chordata > Aves > Passeriformes > Dicaeidae > Dicaeum > Dicaeum eximium. Next base: position 567,071 of record VWZP01010309.1, on the reverse strand, counting down.
GCAGACACTGGAGAGGTATGCATCTTTTTCTTATCTTATCCTGAACAGGCTTCACTAGCAAGGACATAAATTCTGTCTTTTCAGTACCAAGCTAACATTAGCACAGAGGTCAGGACACTGCAGTGAGCACAAAGGTCACAAGTAGTGCTGCTACTCAGGGGGTTCCAGAGCTAAACAGGAACCCAAAGAACTTTGGGCATATGAAAATGCAAAAGCTTTTTTTTTTAATAGCTGCATATATGCATGTCAAGAGAAAATATTAAGGAATGAGCAACATGATAACAAAAAACCACCCCTATGTTTGTAAGCATAACAGGGATCAAAATATGCAACTGACAGGTGGACAAAGTAGGTTTACCTGGTGGAAAGCATTGGAGAGAAATTAAGCCTTGCCTTTTACATTTCATGCATTTTAAGAAGCTGCTCAGATTATTTGTTTACTTTAACCTGACATCCGTTCTTTTAACAGGAAGTGGCAAAGCAAAATTTGTACTGGAATACAAACACCTTCAAAAATTCCAGAGTATCTCAACATGACATTTCTCTTTGGTTCTTTTTATATAGTTGTATAGATAAACATCAAAAGTGAAATATTTAGGCTCAAGTCACCCAAAGACTGGGAAGTGCCCACACTGAGTGGGCATGTTACTTTAAAACCTAGTCTCATAAACATTTATTACTGGGGTGAAAATTTTCGGCGGCTTAGACAGACTTAGCTAGCTAAAGGTGAGTGCCAGTATTTCCTACACATTGGAGCAAGTAGCCTCAGAAATTCTGGCCTTACAGGATTGGCTCCAAAAGCAGGTAGAGCAGAAGTGTTAACCGAAGTATTTGAAACACACCAACCCTGAGAGGATTATACTGAGTTTTGTGACAGCTACACTTGAGGAAAAAGAGGGAGGAAAGGGGCTGAAGGAGCCTGGAAGGAAAATGAACAATTCAGATCAATGGAACAGGCCTGGAGGCTTCTAAAGAGAATCTTTTAAAGAACCACAGACAATGGCCACAGTCTAGACTGAACACAGAGAGAAAAGTCAAGACAAATCATCACCATTAAAAGCTAAGTAATCACATCACATAACAGCAAGATACAGCAATAGGCTCTCTGTCTCTGCTCTGAGGTGAAAGTACCTGAATGTGACATTTGTTTCTGGGCACCTCCTCATCAGTGGGATTGGAGACAGTCCAGAGAAGAGCCTCATAAGCAACCAGTGTGGTGGAAAAACTGAACTATTAGGGAAAGATATTAAGAGCTACATCTGCAACAGCGTGGTTACATGCCAGTGACTATCAATGAGGGCAAAGGCATGAAAACAAGCTGCATATAATTGAAAGGTGCGAATGACAAAAAGAAAAAAAAAAAGAAAGAAAGGAGGGTAGCTAATCATATGAAGGTATATGGAAAAAATTAAGACCAGTAACATGAAGCTGAAATTCCAAGGAGCAAAATATTATAAACCAAAAAAGTAGTCTCCTTAGGGAAGGAACTGAGGTTTGACTGTGTATTTAAAACTGACCTAGACAAAACACTAGACATGCAATGCACACATCCTTCATTGGCCCTGGGGAGATGGGCTGAGCAGGTCTTGATTGTTTTTCCAGTTTGATGATGATGACTCCAAGGTACACCGTGTTCTTCTGGTCTCAATACCATCCATAAAAATATGGAAACCCATGAAACACACTTTGGTAACTTAGAAGATGATTAACCAGAAGGAGACTTAATTAATGTTCATTGGATGAGCCTGTGAATTAGGCAGAATTGTATATGAAGAAAGAAGTAAAACAGCAAGGAGTAAAACCTGCCAGGTTGAGGAAATGGCTTTTAGCATGAGGTTCCCAAAGAGGAATAGCCACACAGCATGGATAATCCATTCCACAAAAAGAGGGCATTATATGTGGATCAGGCAAGAAGATGTAAGAATGGAGTTGGGGAAATGACTTAAAAGCATACATGACCTCCTGAATAATGAGTTGGCTAGTCTCTGGAAAGGTTAAATACTTGTGTCATAAATCCAGAAACCTGAGTGTGCGAAAAGGGAGCTTGTCTCTCTCTAGAAAGTATCCTAAGAAAATAAACGACAGACAGAGTGAGCCTTGCACTCTTCTGTACTATTGAACCATGGATATAAGCCTATAAAAGAAAAAGTAACACTCCACTTTCCTGAGTATTGAAACACTGCAAAAAGCTGCAAACACAGACAAAAAGTATGACAGAGACATGCAAGGGGTGGCAGTGAAGGGAGTGCAAGTGTCTGGACATAGTGAGTTGAAACATTGCAGTCACTTCCTATCCATAACCTCTCCAGCAGCAAGGAGTGCAGACAGGAAAACCACCAGCTAAAACTGAGACATTGAAGTTACTACATAAAATAAATCAGATCCTGACTGATTTTAGCTTACACTGGAAATAATTAGTTTTCTTAATTGAAAAGTAAAGACCTTATGGGTGAGAAGCAAGGGGAAAGTAGAGACAGAGAAATAAACTTATGGACAGTTTTTAGCAAGAAGAACAAAGTCTGTCTTTGCAGCAGTTGTGTTATCAAAGAGAAAATTAGGTTAGTGGTATCTTCATTTGAGTGGTGTCTGGTTTTACAGTTTTTGGAAGCAAGGGGAAAAAAGACAACCTTCTTTGAACCAGAGACATTAAGTGATTTAATTCCCCTGGGGTCTTACATAGGAGGGGCTACTTCAGATTTTATGCTGCCATGTAGTCCTGACAAGGCAGCACCTTCCTGACACTGCAGCATCTTCCTAACACTTCACTCAGCCTGAGGTCTCATGAGTACAGCACTGCTGCCTGTTGGTTCCTCCCATGGGGTGAAGGGAGAGCATCTCACAAAGTTTCAGGTGACACTACACAAAGATCATATTGGCTTCTGAGCTGTACTTCTGCTAACCCTCCTCGCTGGTCAAGACATCCAGAAAACTTTCCCCTTGCTCTACCTTCAGGGTAGAACCCAACTCCAAATTCAGCATTGAGATACATACATTGAGATTCAGCATAGTGAAGATGCTTAGCTGGTTGTACCAGCAACGGTGATTCCTGCACAAAATGGTAAACATAAATGCAGTACTGATTGCATTGCAAATCATGCCCCAAGGCTGGAGGTCCAATGAAACAGTGACTTCAGAAGCAATAATAAGGTATTCTCATTACTACCCAGACCATTGCCTGGGTAAAAAGTGAGTAAAAAATTACTCCCCAATCCCTGCAAAAATTCAGGATTTAAAGAAAGATTGGTGGTCTGTATTGGTAGTTCGACTCTACAAACATCTGTGCTGAGTTGGAGAGTTGTGCAATATATTGGCAATCTGAGCAGCCAAACAGGGAACTTTATTCAACTGGTTTGGTCTCTGAAGCCCATGTATTGACCAACCACAGCCTGTGCTCTTGTTAGCTTTCTGCAGGTCCCTGCTAACTAATGGTAACCTGTCCATCTGCAGAGCCAAGTACATGTTCTTTTAAAGAACAGAAGGAACTGAGCCTGACAGAAGAGAAGACCACAATGTGTCTGCCTAGTGCTGAGGAGCCTTGTGATGAAGGTGTTTGCAGGCTGGATGTTTATTTTGCAGCTGATGTGCACCAATAACCTGACCTCTACACTTACCCCACTTTCATGGCTTACCCCAGCTTCCACAGGGCCAGCATCTTAAAGCGCCACCTACGTCACAGAGGACCTTCCAAGCAGCTGACAGACACTTCAGACACCCATTCTGGCTAGGAAAACACTTAAATAGGAGGAAGAAATACAATGTTCCTCACTCCCCCAAGTGCAAGATAATTTTAGAGTTCATCCTGTGAGTCCTTATTGAGGGGATGTTTTAGTTACCTTCAGCCTGTCCAAACCAGTGCTCCTACCCCTATGTGTACTGCTGATATGACTGACAGCTGAGAGCTTTTCTAAACACCAAGTACAACATTGCAGTCACTAGTGACTCAAACTGCCTAAAGTGGTGTGATTTTTATCACTTCGACCATACTTATGACAACTTTCTTTAAGTGGAAAGGGAATGTTAAAATTTACTAAGATTTATAAAACAAGCCTACCTAGATGTTTCATGTGTATATGCAAATGTTGCCTAAATAATATACAAAGAACAGTCTGACTTTGTCTCATACCAACATTAAAAAAAGGCCTCTCAGCTTACAGAAACAATCTTGGCCCTCGTCTCCTCAGTTTACATAGACTTCCACGCAAGCCTGGGAAAGTAGATAGGGCTCTTCCCCCCAGTAAAACAATATTGGACTTTCCTCAAGGAAGGGTGCACCACTGTAACCAGTGAGACAAGGCATGGAAGAGAATCAATGGCAGAGCTAATCAGGCTAATTCAGCTGTTAGGAAAGCAACCAAACCCCATAAAGCTCCTCAAAGGTCAAAAAGTATCTCTGAGATTATGCCTGAGAATGACCTAGAAGTCAGTGTCACCCAGAGAGCGCTAAAATATTAAATTCTATGCAAGCAAGCACTTGCTCTGTAGATGAGCTGAAGTTTTCAAACCATCCCTCACAGAGATAATCATAGTAGGATCCACAATAAGAAAGATCTTGTTACGATACCTCCCAAATACTAATGCAAACAACACCATGCTTCTATATTCAGAAAGCATCTACATCTCTGACAAGTCTAAGATTTCTGAGACCAGAGAAATAAAAGACAGTGAAATGCAAGTAGATCCTAATTTCAAAATACAGGTATCTTGACATCCAAAAGGTGCAAAGAATTTTTTTTCTGGCTCAGAATGTATTAGGTATTAGAAACCTAATCTCTATTTTATGTCTGACTCAGCTCCTGCTAAAATAAGAGATGCTGATGGACCCAAATGGGAGTCTAGGGCATTTTAAAAAAAATGTCAGCCCTTACTGGCTGGATATGATACATAAAGATGATTTTTCAGGCAGAAGCAATGTGCATGGCTCCACCCAATACCAACTGCAGTTCTGCTACAACAGTCCCTTCAGCAGAGACCTGCAGACCCTCCCCTGTGTACCTGACACTGCCAGTGTAGGTGCACCTACTGCTGGTGCAACAGATGTTAAAGCAGGCAAACCTGACTCCCAGAGCAGAGGGATTGATGGGGCATTAACATCAAGGCCCCAGCAGCCGTGGCCATTAAAATGCTAGCAGCTTTAAGTAAGCTATCCAAATCTCAAGTTTACTGTGTGAGCCACTAGCACTTAATTAGAGAACATTTGGGGCCAAAACTTGCCCTGGGGTATGTATGAAGTCATCTCAACGATGCTAATGGAAATCCATGTCCTATATATTAGAAAAGCAACTGGTTCTCGGTTTAAAGGTTGTTTTTTACTGAACATCCTTTTATTATTTACATTTACAAAAACTAATCATATGACAGTTGCCAAGATTCATCAGCTGGGCTTCAGTTTACATTCCTACAAAATCAATTAAAGCTTGGTTTTAAAGCCTAGCAGCTTGAATTAATGTTCTGTTAAATCTGGCAGATTTTGTCCATGGTTCTTTATTGACCCTTGTACTTTTTTTTACATCCTTGTGATGCACCTTTTCCCAACCAAAGTGTATTTCATGGTCTAGGGATGGTTTCTGACTGAGAGAAGAGTATTTTCACTTCCTCTTCACCTCCCAGAGCAGTATTTCAGGACTCATCAAGAGGTGTGCCATTAAACCTAAAGCGTGCTCATGGCTCTTCTCCATTGCAGGAAACAGATCTGTCAGACTTCAAATCTACTGAGCAACGGCAGGTAAACACAGCTTTTGTTTTAGCAGCTCAGTTACAGCTAAGTGAGCATCTGCCCTGGCTGTATACAATAAACCTTCTATTTCAGAAGAGTATAATTGTCATTGTATTCCCTTGTCCTTTGAAACTTTGAGCAGGAGGCTTCAGCCTGAGGGGCCACTGCAGTCTTTAGGACAGTAAAACCCCCATATTCTTCACCACTTACTATAATGTGCAATTACGGATACCTGTGTAAATGAAAGGAAGGTTTCATACTGTTCAAATAATCACTTGGCTGGGGATTCATCCAGAAGAGGCAAAGCCATACAAGTTCGGTATTGTTATGTGGCTGTGGTACTTGCTATGTGCACTACACTGAGTAAAACACTATTTAGAGTGAGTTTAAAGATTTTCCTATTCCTGTTAACAGGTTAGGTGGCTCTAGAGAAGTGTCTTATCAGACGCTTCTTTCAGCTCTAATGAAACCTTCTGCTAAGTGGGAGCTGAGCTGACTCCATTTGCCACTTCTCTTGTAAGAATTTCACTTGTGGAAGTTATGGGCCTGTTTTCTTTCATGTAGCCCTTTGCTTCCTCCAGAAAAGACTTTTATATCACAATTTCTTTAAGAAATGCATCAGAACTTCTTTCTGGTTTAAGTCTCAAGGAATGGCATAGATGCAACTTTGAAAGCAAATCTGTGGTGAAATTCAGGACAGGAATGCAGCATATATGTGTTCAGAACAGTCTTTCCATGGTATGAAGACTGTAAAGTAATTGGCAACTCATCCAAAATTTTAGAATTAGTAATTTATGGCAATTTCATGTATGTAAAGTTATCTACAGCATGTAGGGAACAAGCACATACATGGTTTTGAGAAAAAATACCCAACCTCTTGCTATATGCTGACATTGCATAGTACATGCATAAGAGTTTAATGAAGTGTTTGGGCCTATGCTAGCTTTGATTTGTAGGGCTTGAAGTCATTCAGCTCATGCCGATGTTACTGTATGCTGCTATGAATACAGAGAAGAAGTTTTAAGACCAGCTTGTGTTATACTCACAACCCTCATTTTACTTTAATGTAAATTGTGTGTTTAATAGCTTTTGATGGTTTCAAAGATCCTATCACCTTTATTTTTTTGGGCACAGAATCTCATGAGAGGATGCAGTATAAATGATACCCATCCATTCCATTGTGTTTCTTCCTTTTTCACACTTTCCTTTCTGCCTGTTCCTTTATCTGCTTTTTTGGGTCTCTCTTTACTCATTTCTAGTCAGTGCCTTAGCCTGCCACTTGTTCTTCACTTTCACATATTTAGTTTGTAATACTCTGAAGTTTACATCTTTTTTCTGTTTCTCCTACTTACCTCTCCTGGCACCATCAATATTCCATGCCATCACAGTACCCGGGCTTTAATTTGTGTGTTTACCTTTGTCTTGCATTTGGGAGGATAACTCTCTTGTCTGACACCCTCACATTTCATTAATGCTGGTTTCCTATCATCTTCAGTTCCTACCACTCCAGAAAAGGCGGGAGGGGGAATGAAGTGCTTGCGGAGGCAGTGCTGGCTGTCACAGGCTGATTGACAATGAGCACGGTGCCTCCAAGTGCTGAGATGCTGCAGTTTGTGGAGTGAAGTGAAACCTCGGTGCCCGGTACACCCTCCTTGATTGAACAGACATTTCGAGTGCGGCTGCTGATCACTGTTAGCCCAGTGACTCCCTGCATTCTCCTCACTTCTTTCTCCCAAGCTGTCAGACTGGCAAGGCTCAGGAGAAATCACAGGTTTCCTAATTGTATTTGTGCCTGCACAGAGAGAAAACTCAAATACAGGCTGGTCAGATCTGTACAGATGATGGAGAATGTTTCGCTCCATTCTGTGATAGTGTGGGTTCTTCAATTTGTGCCTGGCAGCTTCTTGTTCCTGAGGACAGAAAGAGAAACTGTGGCTTTGTATGAATGGGGAATATGACAAAGCAAAAGGAGAGAAAAGGAAATTAATTACATTTATCTGTGGAAACATTTTCTCAAATGATTCCTGCAATTTCACGTATCGAGCTCCCTCCGTGAGCACATCTATCCTGGATGGCTGTATCTTGGATTTATAGAAAAAGGTTGTTCCTATATCTACTCAGTCAGCTTGGAGCTCTTTATTGGTGCTGATCAGTCCATTCAGACTCTTCTGACTGTTCCTTGCTCAGAGCCAAGACACCATGCACTGTTTTCAATGGCTATTTAAGCATCAAGTGAGCTGTGGTAGCTAGGTAATCCAGAAGGAAAAGCACAGCAGCAGCCAGTCTGGACTGTGACTCTGACTCAAAAATGGTCAAGTTTTCCTTTGACTGCACAGGACAGGTTCATTTTTAAGAGGTCATTTTCTAGTCAAACCAAACACAAAAGTTGGCTAAATCAAGATAGCCCAGTGACTCCTGGGAATTCCAGTGCCTTTAGTGATGGAAGAGAAAGCAGAAGCCACTGACAGTCCTCCCCCCAGGTTAAGGGCAGCTCTACAGGCAGCCTTAGTTTATTTGGCTCAGTGGCTCATGATTACTGAAATAACAAGAAGCTTTCTTCTATTTTATCGCAAAGTCTCATGGGAGGCTTCGTTTGCATACAGTGACTCAGAAAGCTGCCTGCTGAGCTGCACGTACTCGATGTCTGTCTGGAACAAGTCAGAGTAATTTGTCCTGTTGTTTACAGCAGCCTATTTATAACAGCACAGAGATGACCCATGGATACACCAAGTCTACCCTCCAAACACCCAGAAAGGGGCTTTTCACACTCCTCACAAAGCCCCAGATACTATAGTGTCCTCAACTCCTCCTTCCGGTGAAGATGATCTCCAAGGGCTACAGGGAGCACAGGGGATTAGAGCAGGTTTGAATGAAATACATGAGCAAGAACTTCTGTTGCATCATGATCTCAGTAAGAATCCATCTGCTTCAAGATGATACAAGGCCCAAAGGATGGAGGACAGGTGTTCTTGAATACCTGTGGACTATGGTATCCATTATTACTGTTTTCTCCAGAAGGAAGTTGTTTGCAGCCACTCCAAGGTGATCTGTGGCTTTCAGGATTTTTGTTTAATGCCTTCCAATGCTCAAAACTCCTAGATGAAATCTATAAAGCCACCACCTTTCTCAGTCAGATAATTTAATCTCTTAACAAGACCAAGTTTCAGAAAGCACCATATGTCATGTATGTAAAAGAAATAGCCCTGGAATGAATCATATACATGTATTCTAAATTAATTTTTCACAGGAGTAATTTGAATGTTCTTCCTAAATAGGCATCTCCTGCTGGCTAAGGTTTCCCCCTAAAAATTAGATAAACAATTCTCCAACCCATGCACCTTCAAACAACTGCTTCTTCTCAGACAAGGAAAACAGGTTTTCCCTCTGTTACAGATATAATATTCTTCATTAGAACCACAGAAACCTAAGGTCCAGTCTTTATCCAAAATTCTGTCTCATGTGCAGTTTCTATTTTGCATTAGAAGAAGGTCAATGTCACTGCTTTGGAAAAGAGAGCAGGTTTCTTAATCAGTCATGCCATGCTTATTTTTGACCCTGTTGCTAGACTGAAATTAGTGACTATATGAATATATCTCACATATTTAACATATATAACATATATAAGTATATATGTCTGCACACCCACCCACCAAACCTTAACAGTTATACATATTCATGCATGCATATATGCAAGCAACTATTTAATTTTTACGTATAAATATTTACAGACATATTTGTATACATATTTACACATACACTCATATATGTAACCTGTATGCATCTGACAGTCATTGAACACTCCCTGAGCCTTCTGATATCTCTTTTGTGATATCTGATGAATTTGGTTGACGATGAAGGGATAAGGTCAATTACTCCTGTATTTACAGAAGAGAGACGTGCTATGCCCAAAGCTTACCTAAGTGCTTTCCTGAGATACATATATGTATGTATGTATGTATGTATGTATGTATACTTAATTAAAGGACTCCAAAACTTCTCCCTGCATCCTTTTTTATGTGGGCTGAGCAGCACCACTTGGAAATGGAGAGTAAGTGTATCCCAAGCTCATATCAGCAAAACTATCTGTATCTTATCATGAGTATGTCTCCCATTCCTACCACAGCACTCTCCCTAAGCAGAGCTACAGCAGGTAGTGATTCTTCTGCCTTTGTTCACAAGTTTCTCCTCCACAGTACAATTTCTAATATCTCAAGTTTTTTAATGCTTATGAAGAAAACAACCTCTTCTCCTGCTCCCTAATTAATCTTTCTTCTTTCTTTCCTTATTTATATCTTACCAATAGCACAGGCCATAAACTAAAATGGTCCAGAGTTCCTTAATGGCAATTTTGATTCCTGGAGCAATGAAAAATACAAGGTGTGAATTTTGCAATTCATGATGAAAAGGAATAAAATAATTCTGTATTGAAGAAATAAAATTCCTTTGATTTTCAATGAGGATATGCCGAATGGGGTTAAAGGTGGCTTGTAAGGTCCTGAGAGATGAGCAATGCTATTTATAGCAATGGTACCATACAGAAAAGCCATATATGCAATTATTCAATTATTCTGACATATGTTTACAGCTGTTCCCTATCTCCAAGGCTGGTCAGGAAGGATTAGTAGAGTTGATTGTACAACGGATTCAGAATGGAAAAATTTACCTCCTTTTTATTTTTGGTAGCTTAGTCTTTATTTTTCAAGTGATGTTTTTGTTCAGTTGCATGAGCTGAGCAGTCTGCATAAATGGTATATATCCCTTTGGCAATATATGACGGATTCTTTTTTTACCATTTGTTATTTATACCATGAGTCTGGTCATCTAAGTCATATGCTTCCTGTTTTTAACTGAATGACAAACTTTTCAATCATGAGGACAGATTCCAAATGATGCATAAGTACTCATAATCACAAAAGTCTCCCCCCGAACATTTTGAAAATGTTCATTAGGAGAGTAATATGGCACAATAAAATAGAATCTGGACAAGTATGTACAAATGCCATCTTGTAGTGTCTTGTGAGGCCTAAGATTAAAGACCCAAAATATAAAAAGGTGAAATAAGGAACTCTTAACATTTTTGTAAATGGTTTTACTTCACGAAGAATTGCATGTCATGAGTTAGAGAGTGAAATAGGGTAGGATTAAGGCTTTCTGACACTAATATGGGAAGACTTACATTACTAACTGATCAGAGACCTTACTTTCCAGGAAAATTTCCCTAAATTCAAACATGTTATGCCAGGTGTCAAACATTCTCTAGCTATATCACAGCAGTGAGAACAGAAGCCTTCCAACTAATCACTCAGTGTAACCTGTGACTGTATTTTGTTGTTTTCTGGCAATTCCACTTCACGTCCTTGAGCCTTCTCCATGCATAAGGAGTGAGAGAGAAGTAGAGATTGGTTGAAAGCAATATACAGCTCTCTCTTCCCAGAGCCAAGATCTATACAGCAGTTTGTGACAGTAGTGTCAGCAGGGAAATACATCTTGGAGTGCAGGGAGTTTAAATGATTATTCCTTGGCCTTGTAAGAAGCAGCCTTTGGGCCCATTTGTGCTATGCTCCCTGAGCATTTCAAAGAGCTGTTTTCCCCCAAAGACCTCAGCAGGATGAAAAAGAGCAGCTCGTGGGGAAAACACTGCCCAGATGAGGTATGGGAGGGGTGGGCAGAGGCAGCTGGCTCTGGTGTTTGGGACAGAGGTGTCAGGAGGGTTTCTGCTGGGAGGAAGGAACACCACTACATCCATCATAAATGAAGCCTGTTTCTTTGTCGTTATGTAGAGTGATCAGACCCTTTCCTTGTGCCACTTACGCAGTGACGGGTGTTCGCAACAGCGGCTGTCTTAGACACTATGGCTTGGAAGGAAAATTAGGGAGAAAAATACAAAACATCAAGTCCAGCCTGTCAACAATGATTTCTTCTGATTATGAGCAGTGATGAGATCATATGCGACTGACATCAGAGGAGTTTTGCTTGTGCCTCAATATCCATTAGATTCCATCAGTCAGTTGTGTGTTTAATGCATTCTGATACAAGTCAAATTCTTTGAGAACTATGCCTGAGGTTGAGAGGAGAGCTGGACATCACCATACACCTTATCATCATTCTCTTATGATGGAAGAGCGTTTTGTAAACCAAATCTACAATCCACTACTCTCAAGTTAGGTATCACTCGTGATGTGTTTGTCATGGTTTGAGGCTTACCTGGAAATAGTAAGATTTTTATGGGCGGCTCAGTGAGATCCCAAGTGAAGAAATTCAAGAAGAAAAAAGAAAAGCTTCCTCTTTTCCAGGCAGAGAGCACAGAGGTGAGAGCTCTTGCCCGGGCCTGGGTGGGGCTGGGCCCCTGCCCCAGGCCTGGCCAGTCGGCGGCTGTGGGGCGGCTGTGGGGCGGCTTTTCCCCCTCCCTCACTTCATCGGAGGTGGCGGCAGGCGGCGGGGGGAAGGGTGGAAAGAAACAAGCCAGTTTGTCGCAGCCCCCCCCATCGGTGGCGGCCTTGTGAACATGGCCTTGAGAGCGAGCCGAGCCGCAGTTCCCGCGGCGGGAGTCACATGACCTCTGCAGGGCCTGGGCGAAAAGTTAACCCCTTCAAAGCCCCGATCCTCCTTCCAAATTAAGTGAGAAAGGAATCGGATAAAAAACAATATAAAAAATGACATTAAACCATAAAAGTCAGTAAGAAAGAAGTGAAGCCCGGATGGGAGGGATGAGGAGATGATTTAAAAACCTGTTGTGAGTTATGGAGAAAAAAACTCTTTTCTAATTACAACACACAAAAAAAGCTGTCGGGGAGATGGAAAGTTCAAATTTAAACAAAAAAAAGTCTCCACGAAAAAGGGAGCAGTGTGAGGCAGTTGCTGTGATCCCATGAAAATTTGAACACAGATGAGAAAATTGTGCCCCAGGAAAAAGAAGAAAAAGATTTTTGCAGACTTTTGTTGCCTGGGAGGATCCAGTAAGAGAAGAGAAGGAGATCCTTTGTTTTCATCTATAAAGCAGGAAATCCCTGCACCCGCAGGCCTTGTGGCCCCTTCCCAGCCTTGGGACAGCCGTGGAAGGTGGGAAACCTCACAAGCAAGTTCCCCGGGTGGGTTGCTTGTGGGGACATTGAGAGACACAAGAGAACTTTTCTTTTCTCTTGTAAAAAAACTTTTCCATAACATGAACAAGAGAGACTCCTCTCCCTGAGAGAGAATTGAGAAAAGACTATTCCAAAAATGATAGACTGATTGAGATTGTTAAGTGTTATTTCTTTACACTGACAAATGAAAAAGAAATGTTTATAGAGGGAGGAGAAGGGTCTAAAAAGTTTTAGTTTTTTTCTTTTCCTTTCTTTTTTTCCTTTTAGTTACTGTTAATAAACTATCTTTCTCTTAAAGTTTTAAGCCTACTTTGCTTTTCTCCTAGTTAATCCTATTTTACAACAAAAGAGTGCTCTAGTAATTAACCAGCACAAAAAAACCCCCACCACATTTAGTAGTACATTTAGCCAGAAAAAATTCAAATTAATTAAAATTAGAAAAAATTCAAAATTAGCGAACTAAACCACTACAGCGTTCTCAGTATTTCTTTCTTCTCTAGATACTTATGTGAACCATACAGCTGAAGCATCATCTTTATCTTCATGAAGACCTTTTTTGAGACGTTACCTTTGAAATATTTTGTCTCATAAAGTCCTTGTAGGTTACAGAAGTGCAGACATTCCTAACTTCCAGGCTAGAAACTAAGGCTTGGAGATGATGTTCCTTGCCAGGCTCACAGAAGAAAGTAATAAGCAAAAATCTGAAAATTAGCCTTTACAATTCCAAGCCAGTGATTTAACTCTCTGAATAGTTTCACTGTCCACTTTGTGATTTAAGACCCTGAAGACCCTCCTCCTTCTGCCCTCCCACATAATTAAGTTGGACCTTGAAGCTTTTCCATTTCTCATTAGGTTTTGTCCTGTGCTTTTACTTAACAAGTATTTTGCTTTGAATACTACTTTCTTTCCTCCCAGCCACTTCCATTATTCCTGTTCTGCCTTTGCTTTTCATTTTGCATCCACTTGTTGCAACTGAGATCAGTAGAAGCTGCTGTGTTAGAAGTCCCAGGGGCCAGAAAAACCACACATGGGATTTTCAAACTTCTGGCCCTATCTTTTCCCTTTGCTTCATTGAGTTGCTTAAAATTTCATGCACCATGCAAAGCAAGTCTAGTTTCTCTGTAGGCAGCATAGAGTATATTTTTTTTATGGCAGCATTTTCTGGGGATGTTAGGGTAAGATGCACACTTCTTCCTATTGAATTGTGTATTTCTGATTTCCTTTTGAATGCTCAGAGGACACAGGATATTTATTGAGTATTTCATAAACCTGAACTCGTTGTCTACATCAAGATTCAATTTCACAGATAAAGTTAGGAGCATTGCTATTCCCAGTTCTGTGTCTCCTTTTCTCTCTTCTCTGCCATTCAGCCTTCAAGAGGTCTCACTATGTTGTGTTTTCCCCTCTGCTCTCCTGTCTTCTGCTTGGTGGCAGACTGTCTCATGCAGCTGAGATCACTCTGACTCTGAACTGAGCACTCTTGTTTGTTTGTGGGAACATCTCAGTCAGGTGTTATGAAATATAAAGTGTGTCTGGTAGCCACGAACTTCATTACACCCCTAGCAAAGGCCTTATACGAAAGGCCTCCTGATGCAAGAACCTAGACTTCTCATATTTCTTTGCAAGTTCAAGTACAATCCTAGAGCCAAATTCATAGCAAGTGAAAAGTAGGCTGAAGGCTCTTTCCCTGATGGAAAGAAATTGTGAATGCTAGCTACTTTCAGTAACATGCACACTGTGCCTTGGCATTTGGAGACATCCTTAAGCATGGTTTTCTTGGTTTCTATTGTTTGTATGTTCTGCCCCAATGCTGTTTCAGTGTGTATTTTAATGAGTGAATTTATTATATAGCTCACTGCACAAAAATTCCAGTTACATTATTAAAAACTCCCTAGTACTGATTTTTGGATCAGATATTTCCTGCATGTATTTTGAATCTGCTGTTGGTTATTGAGCAGCTTTTCTGCCTTTTTTTCTTTTGGTCCTGTCTGGGAATAAAGCTTAATGTGGGTCTGCCCTCAGTACTACTACCTTTTTTTTCTCCTCTGTATCCCAGACTGCAGCATAGACCTCTCTTAAACCCAGTGAGACAAGATAAGCCTTTTCTGCCTGGCAGCATTTCAGAGACATTAAGTGTAAGAGAGAAGGTAAGTAATTCACCATGCCTCCCCATTTCTGTAATGGGGGAGGACATCTTGATACATTTACAATACTCCTCTGGGGATATTTCATCAGTTATGCCTAACTCTAATGGACAAGAATTGATTTGAACTTTCTACTTAGCACAGAGCTGTAAACAGTTTCATTCCAGGTCGCAGCAATGAACTGGTGTTTTGTAAAATTGCGAGAAATTTGGAAAACTTCTGTGTCAATCTATTAAGTAAGCTAGCAGTGAATGATCCAGGGTTTTGTCTAAATTGTCTTTTCAATTTCTTAGAAACAGAAAGAGCAATTACTAACCTAGATGATACATTTTTTCATTCTAACATCTCTCCTCCATTTTTGTCAGGGTATCAGCATTTGAGCTATCTCATTTACTTTCAGCTGAGATTTGTCAAATTAGGATACAGTTTGGGAAGGTATTTTTATTGTTCTATTTAATGTCAGATGCTTATTTTTGTAGTTATCAGAGCAAAAAGTCCAGAAAACTATTTGTCTTGCTGTAATAATATCTGTTAATGTCTAAAGTCTATTTAGCTATCAAAAAATAGCATATAAGGCTCCTGAGGTATTCCCCCCAGTGTCAAGTTTTCTATTGGTAGTACCTTAGGCAGTTTTAATCCTGGGCGTGAAAGCAAAATTCCATAATTAAAAAAAAATTGGCATATAGAGTATTGTATCTTTGCCAAGGTTTGCAAAGTGAAAATACAGAGTTCTTCATAGCTCTGCTAGAGAGCAAATAAGCAGCTCCTGTTATCACATGCTGCATTTTTTAAAGCCTGTTGTATTAGAGATTATTTAGAAAGGTTGCAGCTGGAGCAAATGATCACATCAGTAATCCATATTTTAAGATCCCTATTTCCGACATACTGATCATCATGGTGAGCTATAAAAACATTTTGTAAGGCATTAGCAATTCTTTGCAGATAATACAAATAGTCACAGAAAACAGACGAGCAAAGGAGATATGTTTTATATTAATTCTAAAGTTAGAAATCAGGCAAGCATAAGCAAGAAAAGACAAAACAATGACCTTCCCAGCACAGCCTTTTGTTCCTCTTAACTAAAAATGTCATTCTGCAAGACTGTGTTTCTGTGAGGTTCCTTTGCGCTGAAGACAGAGAAAACTGAACTGCCCTTTTTTTGTGGATTATCATCTGGAACTGGCACTGGAACAAGACACTAGCCCTCAAAGCTGTGCTGTGGGGCCACAGAATTGCCTCTAACACAGGCAGGGCAGAAGATGTCAGGTTTCAAAATCAAGCAGAACTAGCTGCCACCACCATCTGACATTTGAATGGGATCCCAACCTATTTCCAGCTGGTATGAACACTGAGAGCCTAATCCTCACAAGATTTTTTTATTTTGGTGCTCTCACTGACATCAGTGAAACTGGCCTTTTGTTAACAATTTTTCTAGTTTCTAACAAGAGATGACTTGGAAATGAATTGAAACAAAATGGTAAAAGGCAAGACTGTCACCAGACTACTGTAACTTTGATACTGATTGGAATAAGTAGTAAAAAGCAGCCTATGTGCCTTCAGGAAGTTGAGAACCACAGTACTGGATGTGTAACTTCTATATCTCTGGCATTTTAAGAGAGAAAAGCTTTTAATTTCCTGTTGGTCCCATGTTTGAGCTGAGTTTTTGGCATTCATCCAGCACAAAATTAAGGAGTTAGCAGCAAAACCTAGGTGCAAGTCTAAATTTTACTCCCTGGTTTGTACTGGTGCTACAAACATGGCAATAGGGACACTGGACTACTGCTGTTAACAGGCTGTGCTCTTGTCTTCAGTTTTCAAATAAATGATTAATTTGGGTATTTCCATATTATGAGGGTCAGGTGAGCTAATGTTGAATGCCAATATGTTTCTGCTTATTACTTTGGTGCTCTTGTTCTCTTATAATTTTTGTTGTAGTTCAGTTTAATTTGATTTTATAACAAGAGGCACAGCTGTATTTTAAGTGTTTTGTAATGAGTTGCTCCAAGAGACATATTTCTTGACCCACTACCTCAATTTAATCTTTCTTGAGACAAATTTGCAATTTGGGAATGGCAGAAGATGAAGAGAGAGGTGCTAGCACAAAGGATTTCATCTGAACACTTCTCATTCCAGCACATTTCAGGGAGAAACTGCTAAAAGGAACTGGCTCTTCTAATACACTCCTTATTGTGAAACCGCAAAGACAGACTGGAATGAATTTTTAACTTCTGTAGTGATAACATTTGCCCCATCTCCTCTATCCTCATGGATATCCTGGGAAATGGATCCTGGATGCAATACACAACCTTGGCTGCCAATTACTGCTTCACAGACCAGCATCGAGCTGGTAGCAGGAAGCAACAGAACCTCCTGGCATTTACTGCTTCAAAAGGTGCCCATCCAGAGAGATGGCACCTGGGACCAGAGGGATGGGCTATTCAGCACAGGAGGCATTAGGCATTGAGGCACTCAGGCATGGACAGATTCTTCCAGCCAAGTGGAAAGAGTCATTAAAGACCAACCAGCCAACAAAAAATTGTTTATGATTTTAACTATAATGGTAAACAATTTATAAACCACTGAAACAAGGTTTGCCAAATTAATTCATAAGACAACTGCTTGGTCTTTCAAAGTAATTGAGCAATTTTTGAATCTCCTTGTTTCTCCAGCTAACTTTCAGAACAGATTGTGTTACTTGGTTTGTTTGTTTGGAATTTTTGTTGTTGTTGTTGTTAGGAGCACCAACACAACTCACCCCAGTTCCCTGCATACTCTAGGATTCATACACAACATGATCTTAGACAATATGCCACTACACCCTCTGTGGAAGGTAACTACAAAGACTCTTAATTGGCTGAAAATCATAAAGGTCTTCAATACAAACAATGATGACAAATGAAAAGAAATTCTTTACAATGCCTCAGTATCCCTGTCCTCATATCCTTCTTCTTTTCTTTGATAATGTCCCCATGTATTCACCCTCAAACTCAAGTTAAAGTAAGAACCTTTTCTTTTTATGGGTTTGCTCTTTGCTTTTCCAACCACTGTTGCACCCTTTTCTCTATAACTTTTATCAGAGATTTCTAAACCTTTCTTATGGATCTCCTTGTCCTAGACTTGAGCTTAGTGAAAAGTGCTTTTCGACTCAAACGTCTTCCACTTTTGCCCATTTAGGCACACTCACCTTCCTGCTTTCCTTCTTGAACTTTGCAATACCATGTCTCTGGTACGTGTAAGAGGTCTTTGTGAACCTTTCAATTCTGTCACCTGAATTGTATGATCTTTCTTGTATTATCTTTCTTTCCTTCCTTACTTTTCTTTAAGCCAAAATAAAATAGGCTACAATTATGAATCTCTTCTGGTATTCAGAAACATCAGAAGTGTTCTTGAAGCAATTCTTAAACACCTGGCCTGGGTGTGGGTATGGCCTGTGTGTATGGCCTGGGCCAAAGAACAGTTCTTTAAAGGCATATAATAAATGAAAACACTCTCCATAATAAATGCTATTTGCACAACCACTTGACTTCTTCCTTCCAGCCATTCACTAATGAAAACAATAATATTTCTAATTTAACAAAATAAATAAATACATATAGGTGCAACTTCTAGTTTCTGGCGATATTTTCAGTCTTACTAAATCATATTAAAGGAATGTACTGAAATGCAATGTGATGAATTCATTTTCATGAAAGCATGGATGAGGACAATGAATCTGGTAAGAGAAGATGCCAGCATCTTTATACACAACATCCTTGAAAACCTATCTCTCATTCTGTATCAGATACAAATTCTGCATTGAAATGGCTTAACCCAAGGTGCTAGAAGCTTTGAAATTCAAACCAGATTACTACTTTTTCAAGTAATACTTAGATACAAAAAATCTTACATATGGTTCCTAATCATGGACTCCAATATAACATTGCTAAAGAAAGCTATAACTTTTATTGCTCCCCACTTCAAACCTTCTCCCAAGAGGCAGCCCACACATCCCATCCTGATATTTTTCACTTGTGATTCTGGATACATGCAACAATTGTCTGGGAAATATTGCGAGGTCCCTTTACACAGGGTGAATTGGGTAAAGACTCAAAATAAATGGTGCCAATCCCTTATCCATCTGGTTTATGACTGTTCCAGATGGAAGGAAGCTATTAGAACACCACTCTTAACTCCCAGCAAAGACGGAATATAGTCTCCAAATTAATGATTTACCATATGAGCGACCTAAGCTTCGTCAGAAGGCCAAAAAAGTATTTGGCCCACTTAAAAATTTTCATATCCATCTTGAAACAGAAAAGACCAGATTAACAGTTCCTGAGATTTACTAGCAAAAGAATCTAGGACACCTTGACAATGGCTGACAAAAGCAAGACAGAAGTCAGCCCTTCCACTCTTACACAAGCTGAAAATGCAGCTCTTCAGCCTACAACATATTGCAGGACAACCATCCTCTCCTGTGGCAGAGTTTCCAATTCAATAATGCAGGTGCAGCCTCTGACATCCAGCTTTGCTGGAAAAGATAAAAGCTACCAAAATGAATTACTTTCATTTTCATTCAACCTAATGTTGTGCAACTCGCATGGACAAGCAATGCAACCACAAAGCGAGGGAAGCAGTCGCTGGGGGGTGACCAGGGGACCCCCAAGCTGCTGGGGCAGCTGAATGGCAGGGCAGGGCTTAGCACACAAAGGCACGGATGAACAGGAGGAACCCAAAGCTTCGAGTGACACCTAAAGGCAGCTGGAATAATAGAGACCTTTAAAGTGGTCTTTGAAAGTGGAATGTGGAGCCGGGATAGCAGGGGTACAGAAAAGGCATTGCTGAGGATTTTTCTCTTCGTTAAGTGAAGTAAAATACAGCCCTCGCTCATTATGGAGGCAGGCAGCCTCGCCAGGCTGATACATCTCATCAGCCTATTAATAAAGCTCTGCTCGAATCTAGTTTCACAAGGCAACCCATCAGAGCCTGTGCTTCCAACGCGTGCTACAGACACAGGGCTATGGAAAATCTCACCCTCCAGAGAGACCTGAGTGAGGCAGTCTTTTTCATTAATTCCAAGTCTGCACAATGAATCAACAACAGATTCAATAAGGCCAGGAAGAGCAAAAATAGAGCTTCTGACCAAATAAAAGACATGTAATGAGATCAGAGTGAATTTAATGGGAACCTCTATTCCACTGAATAGGCAAGGTCCCAGACATCGTCCTTCCTGGGTCTCAGGAGCTAAGCCAATAGACTTCAAGTTGCATCATTAAGTTCAAAATCAGATGAACTGTAATTGAAATAAAAGTCTTATTTTTGGCTTGTTGATCAAAATGGAGCTCAGATGTGCCTGAGGGCATGATTTTCATCAGGACCTCAATGCAATCCTTGATTTCCCAAGCACTGCACCTGCAATGAATCATGGGCTCAACTAGTAGCATATTAATACCCAGTTACCTGGTGTGCGGGTGGAAATAGAAAATGCAATATTTAAATGCTTTAAAAGCACCTGCCATTTATAATGAACACAATTCTTTCCAGGCACAAAATTGCATCTTAACACACATATGCCATTACTGAAAATCATGCCCAGTGATTTTGGAATACTATATTCATATTTGTGCCTACATCCTGATAGCCTTTCATTTCCCCTCCCTCTAATAACTAGTCTGAAAGACCCTCTTCCTGACTAAGGAAGTCAGTAGAGTCTCCATAGTGTGTTCATAGCAGATCCCTGTGGGGGAGTATCACAAAGCACACATCAACCGAGAGCCAAGCAATGATCCTACACTGCAGCTCATCCTCAAAGACCACTAGTTAAAAACAGCATGTGGGCCCTCCTTTAATATGTGATACAGCAGGTGATGCAGGACTGAGAGAAATGAAAAATCTCATTCTCATGGGTGAAGGGACAGCCTGTCATCTGCCCAATTTTCCCCACACATGAGTGGGTAATAAATATCAATTAGCATCCATTGTCCTAATGTCTTGAAGCTTGGCCTCCAACTTGGTGTCACACACAGATTCAGCAGATCCTGTGAGATATTGCGGTATCTAGGCAGAAGAGGAGGTAATTTGGGAGTTTGGAGATCTGGGGCAGACAAATGAAAGAAATAAATGGTTTCTACGTTTTGCTTGTTTCCTGCAGAAGAAAGCATCTGCATCAAAATGAGTTTAAACATAAGGGAATACATTCTCAATGTGTTGCACAGGGATTTAGCCACATGACTCCCATTGATGTTTATGGGAAATGAGTGGCTAAATCCCCATGTAATAGGTTGAAATTTTAGCCCAAGGAGACTGACTGTGGAGGAACTCATCAAGGTCTCTGCTTACAAAAATTGTAAGCATATCAACCATTCTCAAATACCATCTCTTTTTACTGGTATATAATCAAGTGGACCCCTTGAAAGGGACCAGTGAAAATAACTCTGTAAAAGGTTACTGAATACCTATAAAATTGCTCTACAAGCGAGTGCATGAACATGATCTGTGGGTGCAAGGGTATGTCAAAGGATGACTTTTGTGTTGATCAAGTCACGTTTTACAAACTGATACTCTCCTGGAAGACAACAAGGGGCTATTGAATAATTTAATGCTTCAGACATCAGCAACAAAAGGTATCTAGCAGCATGGACATCCTGCTACAAAATACATCAAGAAGAGCTTCTAACCGTAGTTAATCTCTGTAGGTTGCAAGAAAACAAGGAAGATGCTAAATCCCTTGGCTTTTCTCCTGCCTTAAGGAGGATGGAGATAAGCATCAGATTAAAGTGAGAGAATCTCTTCTGTCTTCCAATTACACAGATACAGGCCTACCACAAGTCAGAAAATTTTCAGTAGCCAAAATTTACAACTGAATTGGCTATATGAATATCAGATTAGAGGTTTAATCAGGAAATACATGTCTAATTCTTTCCTCAACCGCATGACAGCTAATGCTTGGGTAAATTATCAAAGGCTAGCCTATTTCTGACTAAAATATAAACTCTGGGTAAGAGTGCTCTGTGAGATCTGCATCCTTTCTGCAGCAATGTCAATGGAATTCTGCAGACATTTCCCCTCCCTGCCCTCCTGTCTGCCCCCACCCAACAGGGTTTTATGGAGATAGTATGGACAAAAGTGAAATGCTTTAATGTAGCAGACCAATAGATTTTATCTATCATCCAAGTGCAAGTTTAAAGGAAAACTAGTTCAAGTACAGTTATTATAGAAAGCAGGTTATTCACATATGTGCAGCCAGCAAAATGATGTTGCATGTCTTTAATTTTTTTATATAGCCACTGAAAAACCCACTGCTAGAGAGGCAAGTATTTATGATTATTGCATAGACTTGAGAAATCTCTGAAGGTTGTGATTACAATTTAGATTTTTTTTTTTTTTAATAATTATAAGCCATCAGTCCATGTCATTCCATGAAGTTTAAGCAACACATACCTATTCTTCTCTGGTCATCACACTACAGTTTCAAAAGATGAACTGCATTCCTCTGTGTGTTTCAACTCTGAAATACTCTATATGTAAAAATTAATCTGGCAGACTCTTCTGAAATCACAGGCTTCTGAGATGAGCAAATGGGTACAGTTTTCTTTTAACTGTTTTTTTGAACCCCATGTGTTGAGAGAAAACAACAGAATGGAAATTGCTCATCAAAATGTTAACTTGTGGCACGGCAGAGCCCCAAGCAGGTGCGTGGCATGCCGTTCCCTCCGCTGCCATGCCTACCACATGGCACCCAGTTCTGCCACCTCCGTCCCTTCCCTCTGGAATTCCTCCTCCTGCAAGCACTGAAACGTGGCTTGACTCTGAGTGGCACACAAGTGATGTGACCTTTCAGAAAGCAGGCGGTTGGGGAAAACCTTCCTTTAGGATCATCTGCCATGGAATAATCCCTTGGATTAATTGAGGCAGCCAGGGTTCTCCCAGCCCAAACGTAACTGTCTCAGCTAACGCGCTGGCTGTCGGGGGCACAGTCACTCGGGAAAGGAATATGATCTTGCTAATTCAAGGGGAACAGCGAGGATGCTGACCTATCACAAACAACTGAATTTTTCAAATTAACAAACAGTTCAACCGACAATACAAAATATAAATAAATAAAGGATAAAGTGTCACAGAGCATGCTTTGTTCGTTTATTTTGACAACTCCTTAGGTTTAAATTGTGAAAATACTTTGCAGTATACAAGTAAATGTGCTGTGATGAACTTCCTAAAAATAATGAAGGCTTCATCATCTTTGAATGAATGTCTATCCTTGTAGCTTGTAGCTGGAACTGAAATCTAATGGAGAAATTACTGTACAAACGTGTTTTTTTCAGAGAAATTATGGGAGCTGAAATTTCTTTTTGACTTGTTCTTCATTCTTCACAGTGGTGTGTGTATTTCAACATCACAAACCTCAAGAAGCCAAAAGCTATCCTGTATCCCCTGGATTCTTTAACTCTCTGCTAAACCTTGGGGAAAGCTCACTCAGATTTCCCCAAAATTTCTAATGAAGAACGCAGTATTGTGTCCCAGTCTCTGGTATCCACTTCCGTTTGCCTTGTGTGGAGTCTTGCCAGACTTTTACAATCTGATATGCTAAATTCCAGATACTTGCTCACAACCAGGTTTTGGATAAAGAGATGGATTTGAAATAAAACTCCCCATGGGCCTAGAAAAAAATTGCACTTGCTCCAGAATTTCACATTTGTAAACATACTACCCAGAATTTTAGAAGTCACTTTTGAAATATAAGCTTAAGGGTATAAAGTGTTTATCTTCACACTTTATTTTCACCCCTCCTAAAATGCAAGAAAATGTTCTATTTTTCTAGGGCATAAAGACAATGTAGCTCCATAAACTAAAGAGCGGTTTCTCTTCTTCCAGCCACATCTTTGTCTTTTTCTCCCACAAAATACAGTGGAAGCATAGGATACCTTATTAATGTCATTTGAAAAAATGCTATAAAACCAGTGCTATGTGAGTAGTTGTCTCAGGGCTTAAACTATCCAGCAAGTTAAAGAGAATCCTGCTAATGTCAACTGGCTGCAAGAAAGTCTGTGGGCTACAGCACCTCTTCTTTGGTGGCCCTGGTATATTTGCCGAATTCATGTTTTCTCTTAGAAATGTCAGTATGAACAACTACTGTTTCAGGTGGCAAAGAAGAATTACCATGCCAGGGCACACGTGTGACACTTTCCAAATCTTAAATCTTCAAGGGGAAAAAAAAAAAGGAGCAAAAATCCTCACAGATTCTCTATTTATTTCTCTAAAGAAATACAAACTTTCAACTGTTTCAGCCTCTGGGTTTCAGCAGCTGCTGTTTATTCCTTTCACCCACAGAGTGAGAGCTGAAGAATAAAAGGCTAAGAGACAGAGTTTTGTGAGTGAGATGGTTTGAGTCAAAAAATTACACTGAATGTAAATAGACTAGAGATGAAGAAGGGAGTGGGTATGGACACCTTAGGCTGATTTATTTACCACAGTACAGGGCTGACTGAAGAGGCAGCTGTCGGGGAAGCATTCATTGATGGGACTGGGCTGGAGAATGGTAGAGGGCCTGATCCAAAGGCCCTAAATATTTGACTAGAAAAGCATTCCTAGTAAAATATAATGCAGCAGTAACCATTGTTATAATACTTATTACAGAGTGAGTGTAGTTTGCTACTCAGATGTGACAGTATTCAGAGGTGACAAAGGGGCAGTTCTTCCTGCATAGACAGCACTGATGGGATTTTCAGGTTTGCCATTCTCCTTTGGCCAGAGAGGTGAGTAACTCAGAGACATACTTTGATTTCAGCCATGGGATGGCAAAAGGAAAACCAGGTCATAGTTCTGTCAATACTCAGTTGCTCCACTGGCAGCCTCAGCCTTTCCTTTCTTCTCAGGATGGAATTTTTTATGATAGCTCTGAGCTTTGACTTCATTCTTAGTCGCTGAATTTGTGTCCAAATGCCTCTTTTCTGCCTGCTTAGACTAGGTGGGGGGGGGGTATTGCCCTAGAGGAGCATGCTGTTTGAGGACAAAAACAGCTCTAAAAATTCATTACTTTCTTTAACCCCCACCTTCTCATTATCATTTTGCAGTGATAAATACAAAGTGCAGATAAACAGTGAAAACAGAAGATGTGAACTACCCATGACAAAATATAGCAGCATTAAAATGACACTTTCTATGCCTTTACTTGGAACAGTCGTTAGCTGACATGATAGAAATCATAAAACTGAAGAGCAAAAGTATTTTCAGTAAAAAAAAAAAAAGTGATTTGATAATTTTTAAAGATTATCCATAGCCTGTATTTCACTGGAGAACCAAAGTTCCCAGGATTTGTTCAGATACATCCTGTGTGGCTTTCAGGATGGGTACCAACATGATACTGACAGCTGAGCTGCATTAGGACCCATATGATGCCCTGTGGTCTAACAGCAGTGTATGCAATGCAGATCAACCATTCCTAAATTTGGTGGGCATGATCTTCTCAGGGCAAAGCTCACTCACACCCACAGCATTATCCAAGACAAAGCTCAGGATTCTTTTCTTCCTTATGACTTTTTAAAGAGAGATGTGTCCTTAGAGGAAATGTCGGGATGAAAATGTTTAAGTATTATTCAGTACATTCCTGAAATTTTCCAGTGCTGCTCTTATTCAGGATTAAGTTCTACTTTATTGTGTTGTACCAACAAACAAACAACAAATCCAACCCCAAGGCATTTAGTCTTAATCCACTGGATTTTTATTGCACTACTGCTTAAGTGGGAACAGACCTCAAATGCTGCTACTCCTTTTCTGAAGGCAGAAGACCGTAGCACTTGAGCTCAGAAGCTTGACCATTAATTGTTTGTATTGCAGAGCCTATGACATACTTAAGTAGCTGAGCACAACAATAAACACAATAGCCAGTTCATTAAATCATTCTTTGTTAAGACTTTCCAAAGCTTTGGGCTTAAGCTTCTTAAAATTGAAATCATTATGCTATTTTTTTTAAACAAATGAGCAAACATAACTCACATAAAAAGGGGAAAACACAACAGAGCCTTTGATGTATGCATCATCACTGTGATGTCTTACTGAGATTAAACTATATGTCTAACATGGCTAAGAGGTTTCAACAGCTCTTTCCAAGGAGAAGCTGAAATCAGGAAGGGCTATAAAATGCTGCCGTTGCTGTCACCTCTCCTGCAACAGCTTTCCTTGGGCTGTCACATCATGAGAGAGGCTATCAATAAACTTTGTAGAGTGGTGTTTGTGGTCCCTCTTGTGTCTGTAAGTTCCTGTCAAAACCCTGACTTGTTGACATGCTCTGACAGGCTCTGAGGATGACTAGAAATGACAAAAGGTGGAAGCAGGAATGGAGGTTTGCTGCCTTGGGCAAGTTGGTTCTTTTAACACCCTGGGTTAGAAAAACAGCCAAACTATTCACAGCCATGAAGTATTAGGCAGGCATTTTACACAAGGCTATTTAGATATGGATAAAATACCTTTATAAAATGCTACTGTGATGAGTGCAAGCAAGTGCTCCTTTTAAAATAAAATCATAAACCTCATTCTTTGTTTTGCTACACAGCTCTGGCTACCTACAGCTTGTTTCTTCTCTCTGTGCCAACATTGCAGCCACACTGCAAAAGAATTTGGTTTCTCTTTCTCCATAAAACAATCCTGCACCTTTACTCACATCATATACCATGGGCAGAATCTCTGCCTTTCCCATGCTGTAAACACTGTTAGTATGTGAAATCACACACTATTTGCATGAGAACATATTCTAAAGAAAGCAGAAGAGATATGCAGGGCTAAGCAAAGACTTACAAGAAGAAATTACCATCTTTTTCCCCACTGTTGTTACTATCTGCTTTTTCTCTTCCCTCACTTGTGATGGTTATGACCTTTTTTGTTAGGGCCATGTCAGACTAAGGGTCAGCCTCTGATGGGTGCTGAGTGCTCCCTGGTTTTGATGGGTTACTCAAAGCTTCTAGGGCCCAGCTTCCTTTCCACAGGTATTCCTAAGCAGTTTAGGGCTGGGGAGTGTCGCTTACAGGTTGAGAAGTGACATGTTCTCTCTGGGAACAATAAGGAAAAACAATAATGGATGTGTTGAACATCCTACTCTATCAGACCATTTAATTGCTTTTTCACATTTTTCATCATTTCTTACAATTCTTGCTAATATAAATTTCAAGACAGAGCTTACCCTGATATGGAAGTTACAGAATCATAGTCAAGGATTCTTTCTCTGTGAATTACCAGCCCCCAAGGCAGTTCTTCCTGACAAGAGGAGGCTAAAGAAAAAAGGCTTGAGGGGGAGAAGGGGGTAAAGCCCAGCTTCTTTTTTTTCCATGTAAGGTATTTCAGCCTGAGCATAGGGCTGCAAACTACCTGTCTAGGACAGTTGTGGCCTCAGGTCTAAGACTAGGCTCTCCCTTCTGTGCAGACACAAGGCACTTACAGCTTTAAAATACATGTAGAAATTAACTGAGAGTTAAAAACTACTAGAGAATACTCCACGGGATTATCTGTACTATCAAGACAGGAAAACTTTGCAGATGCTACTGTCTCTCTAGAGGAATAAATGCTTGCATTTTAATATTCTCAGCAGCTGGTTCCTGTTGAATGCCATCAGGATGATTCAGCCACCCACCAGGAACACCAGTAGCAAGTGCACACACAGACAAATCTGCAAAACTTTCTGCTCCTGATGCCACTGTTGTTACTTTGGCAGAGTCTGATCTGTATTAGCTGTTCTTCATTACTACCAGTAGCAGGTTTAACTTCCCCCCAGGATGGTGAAAGAAAAACAACCAGTCCCTGGGGCTGCCCTAATCAATCCAACTGTCTGCTTCCTATCAGTAGTGCTTCCCACAATCCACATCATTAGCAGCTTACTCTGTGGTTACCTCAGTCACTTTCAGCCTTGCCACAAGTAACATATGCCCTGCGAGCTCAAAGTGGTGGCCCAGGCAGTCTGATGGCCTTCCCCCTACCACGGTCCATATCTGATGAAAGGGACATCACCTTATAACACCCTTGGTTTCTGCATGAGACCCAACTGCAATAGATTACTTCCTCACCCCTGCTGATGAACAATTTATGTCTGAAAATACAAGGTCTGCTATCTCTCCCCATTTAAAAAGAAAAAAAAAATCAACCTCAGTGACGTTCTGTCTGTGGTCTGTGGACCACTTCCAGGTGTTTTATGGAGGTGCATCTGTCTAGCAGCAATAATGAGGCATTTACTTTTCCTCAAGCGGCAATGCTTCCTGACAGTTGTTGACTGGGTCAAATCACTCAAGGCTTCCTCTAATCCTGCTGGGACAAATTTCTGCCTCAGTTTTGTCTGGCACTTCTTGGAAGTGGAGTAAACTGTTGTGCCAATCTGCAGAACCCTACCTGGAGAGGCGAAACACCAGGAAAGACAGGACTAAACAGCACAATCACTCCTACAGGCTGATGGACCCATGACTACAGATCCTGCAGCAGGGAAAGAGTCTCTCAGTGGTAATTCATGTGACGACTGGCAGCCAGAGAGTGAAAATAAACAGCTCCAATGCAAAATGGTGGGAATGTAACAGAACAGCTGCATCCATCTGGTCAATAACACCTGCTTAAGTTTTCCTCCTTAACACTACTGCCATTTCACTCGGCTTAATGGGAGAGATGCTACAGGTGGACAACAATGATGTATCAACATCTATTCTAAAATTATGGGGTTGAATTCCATCATTGCAGAGCATCCTAATTTTATGCATTATTCAATGTTTTCAAAAAAAAAAAATCATACTTTGAACATGGAGATAAATGTCAGCACTGACCCAATCAGTGGTGTTGGCCTTCCAACAGGAACGACCTCAAATACTGGTGCCATACATACAGATAACTCCTCAAGCAGTCTGTCAGAGAAACGTTAGAAATTTAGGTTTATCACCTGTGCCAAGTTATCCTGATGTGGAAAACAAGCCAAAATAGGTAAGTCAGAAATTGTTCATTGGGTAAGTGACAGAAGCATTAGGAACACAAGTGTTCTCGTGTCAGATCCCTGATGTACCCATACAGCTTGTGACACCTACTGCTGACTGCAGTGATATTCATCCTGGTTAGAAGAGATGCTATCATATTCTTTACTTGCTTTACAAAGAGTACTTTCAAGAATTTGTATAATTTCCAGAATCCAGAGTCATTCCTACCATGATCTCAACTCAAATCAATGAAGTTATGGAACCACCACTTGTTCTCTCTAATGATCAAACAGTTAAGTGCCATTCAGAGTCAGCCAGGAGTGTGCATGAATATGGAAAAGAGAGACAGGAGGGCAGCAGAAACTGAGAGAATAATCTTTCATACCAAATTAAAAGCAAAACAAAAAAAAAATTAATGAAAATTTTAATTGCATGCCCAGTTTCCTGGTATTTCATCTCACGTAAAGAAACACAAATTAAAATTCGCAGAAAGCAAAGTCACTGAAAAACTGGGATTTAATTTAATCAAACAATAAAAAACAGTGTTTTGCTTTTTTTCTCCTTTGAAAAAAGAATGAGAGGAAGGAGAAAGAGAACATTTTAATTTCTTTTACTTTCCTTTTTTTTCTTTATTTTTTTCCCCTAATCAATATTGAGGTTTTTTTGACCAGTTCTTCCAGTAAGTATCTCACTGGATGTGATGTGGCAACAAGGATCTGTAACCGATTGTGGTTTCAGGGCTGAGAATGCATTGGATTGTCTTCTCTGTTATTTTAGCCCCAAAGTATATTTTAAACAGCCTTAAAGAGAATGAAAATTCTTCTCATACTAGTGACAGGGAGAAATGGCTTTAGAAAAGACTTTCATGTTTCCAACAGTTTTTGGTTTTTTGTCCTTTTGAATATTTTTTTACTTTGCTTGCACAGATGCAACAGGATAGCCTTTTAAAAAAAGAATTTGGAATACGACACTCAGTAATCCATCCATCAACAAGAATATCCAGATATGTGCTTCTTGCAAGCAGTGAGTGTCATGCTGTTTCCTTCCAGGCACTTTGTTCACACCGGAGACAAGTAAACCTCACTAGTTTGAAAGGATGGCTTTTTTTTTTTTTTTTAGTATTTTAAAAAGCATTATTGTCCTAAAAGTGAG
This sequence comes from Dicaeum eximium, assembly GCA_013396995.1. Taxonomy (NCBI): domain Eukaryota; kingdom Metazoa; phylum Chordata; class Aves; order Passeriformes; family Dicaeidae; genus Dicaeum; species Dicaeum eximium. The sequence goes on along the minus strand of VWZP01010309.1, from coordinate 537,067 downwards.
GTTATTGTTATTGTCCTAAAAGTGAGTCTGAATGATCCAGACTGACCCCATTTCAGTGCTTGGCCTAGAATGGCAACTTTGAAATTATAATTTCTCTTACTCTATTTTGCCAGATTGGTTAGGATCAATCATGTATTTTCACCAATGTCCTTCAGAAAAATATTTTTTCTTTCTTAATAAAAACTAACCAGACTTTTACCTTGGCCAGAGAATTTTACCTAGTTTTAAGAGGAAAACACTAATGTATTCCAAGCATGAAACCCTATTACACTCACACTCAGTACTGAGCATTACCAGAGATATTTCACAGGTGAAGGAAGACAGGAGAGAAATGCTACAATATTTGAAGATGCAAAAATTCTTCATACTGAACTGTGTGAAATCCAGAGACAACCTTCCCAATTACACCTAATTATTTTGTAAGCATTTCACAGGCCATGCTGATGCCATCTTCTCAGCTGCCCCTGAGACAGGAAGCCACCAGCTGGTTTTAGAGTTGGCTGGAGTAATTTGAAGCCAGGGGCTGTGACCTGTTCCAGGCTGCACCATCAGCGGGCAGTGGGTGAGGAACGATTCCATTTCATGGTGCCCCAGCCACCAGAGCAAAGAGAGGTGTTGCTCTGGAGAGGGCTGGAAGAGAAACAACGGGAGAAAACTAAGAGTACGCTTACTGTAATAAAGTTTTACCCTATTCTTTGTTCCTTTGCTGGTAGGGGAAAAAAGAGAAGCAAAAGCTATGTGTGTCAGAAGAGCTTTCTCTCATCTAATTAGGCCTCCCTTTCGTTATGCCCTGAACACTGGAGTTTTAATCCTGAGCACAGAGAGGCCTTGGGCAGAAAATTTGGCCAGTCTTTTTCACAAAGTTTGAATGTGTTCAGACCATTCAAAACTGTACCAACCCCTCTCTAACCTTCAGATTAAGTAGTGCATTTTCAATGCCATAATGAGCTAAACCCACTGGCCTCCTGTGAGATGGGAAAGTACCCGCTGCTGGAGAAGCCCTAATCCAAGGTGAATTATTGCTACTTTTTGTTACATCCTTAACATACTCTGATATTTTGACCCTATTGACCACTGCAGACTAAATTTGTTTCTTTTTCCTGTCTTTAGTAGCTTTACCATGCTTCTCTTTTCACGTTACTTTCTGCGTGTATTCTCAAGACCTTTTCTCTTTTGTTCCCATCTCTTTCCCTCTTTATAACTGGATCTTTGACTTTAGCCACATATTTATTTCATTTCTGTCTTATATATTTAAGTAGAAAAAGAAACCCACTGTCTCAGCATACTGTTTCTCTTCTCTATTCACCCACTTCTTCTGCCACCAGTAACTCCCCACCTCTCGCTTCAAATTCCATTACTCACCTCCCCATTTCCTCTAACTCTATTCTGGGTGTCAAAAATTTACCACCTGTTTGACAGACCAGCAAAGTTTATTAATCCAAGCATGGGGAGAAGATTTCTGACAGCAGAGGGCTCCTTAATACATCAGACAAAGGCATAGCTGAAGTTAAGTCAAATTCAGACTCAAAACAAGTAGAACAGACTTTAAAATCTTCAGAATAATTGTCTTAAATATGTGGTCATTCCTGATGACCACATATCCTGATTAGTTAAAAACTTTAGGATTATCTGTTTTTCTGAAAGATATGTTCTAGCTCAGCAGAATGAAAGTGCTTTCAGAAATTCAGTAGGCTTTGTCTTGTAAAAGTAATTAGTTATGACTATTGGAAGTGCCCTTCCTGCTTGACCATCTTCAGAGATGAAAAGGCATCAGTGTCCAGTCTGTCTCAGACTCTTCTGGCACTGTCCCTGTTGTTCCACATGCTATCGGACATTGGATAGTTTGGGACAATTCTTTCCCTCTTCAGCTACAAGGCTATTTCTCCCTATTTGCAGGGGTTACCCCTTCTCAAGCCTGGGCTTCACAGCTCCTTTAAAAATGGTGACTGTGAGGATCTAAATGGATGCATTCCCCTAGCAGCTACCTGTACACTGAGAGAAAAACAGAGCAACTTCTGCTTTTCAGAAGCCTTTTCTCATTTTACAACCCCAGTCCTTGCCCCAGCTTCTACTCAGGGCTTTTCTAGACTGCCTCCAGTGCACCTGCCTAGTTCTCCTTGGCTCACTGAGGTCCCCAGAAGCGTCACTAAGAGCCCAAGATTAATAAGTTTTTCCAACTACATGTTCAAAGGACTGTATCAGCCACAGAGCGGTTAGGCCCAAGGCACAAAAAGTTATCAATGACTCAATTTATATTAAATTACCATTGGATATTTATGTTCTTAATCATATCTATGAGAAATACAGTCATGTCTTAACTGAAGTACAACTGACAGATATGGAACCAATCAGCATCAAATTGTGGATTTTTCAAGGTCTGTTTAAATTCAGTCTAAACTGTGGGTTTATGGCATCGCAAAAATTTACTGAAAAAACATGAGTTAATATTTGTCCAGTTCTTTCACATGAGAAGCGCTGTTACTGTTGTCAAAAAGTCTACCGTGGGCTTAAGTAGCTGTGAGAATGCAAAACAGTTTAAAATTTGAATAGCTTTCGTAACTAATAGCAAGTAGGCAATATAACAGATGGCGACTCACATGAAAGATAAACCACATCTTAATAACAATAACTTACATTCAGAGAGGCAGTGTTTCCTAGTGCTTAGAGCATGAGACTGAGAACCAGGATACCCAAGTTATTCTCCTGGCTCTGCCATTAATTTGCTGTGTGCATTTGGAAAAGTCACTTAAACATTTCTGTGCCTCAGTTTCCTCATCTGCAAAATAGAGATAGTTCTTACAAATATCACCATACCATTGAGGGGAAGAGACCCAAGCTGTCAGATTTTACAAATAAGCATTTTAGACAAATGAAGGTATGGAAGAGAGGTGGTGTCTGTTGTCATTGTTGAGCCAGTCATTGATCCAATTGCAAAGTGGCTACTTTGAGCTGAGCTAATACAGCCATCCCAAGAGTTGGAGATGGCAGCTCCTTAACTGTGCTTCATAGGAGCCTTATGGTGTGGTTCAGATCTGGAACTGAACATTGCCCTGCATAACTGACACTTCAGAGGGAATCCAAGGAGGCCAAATACAATTGCCTTCATTGAAATTTAGCCAGGACATTATGCAGTCTTAAGCAGCAGTCTGAATCTCTATTTTTATATCTCTGATAAGAAGGAGCACCTCGAGCTCTCCAGGTTTCTGTCATCATTACTTGGCACATTACTTCATTTTGATCAAAAACAAGATTACTTCTCACATGCTGACTTTGCTTGGTGCAGTTCAACAGAGTTTCACAAAGGTTCTCCAAAGCAAGCACCAGAAAAGTCTTATGGTGTCTGACATGAGTGTAATACAAAATGAATGGGCTGAAAATCAATGTTCCCCTTAACTTTCTACTATATATGTTCTTTTGATGTTGTTGTTGTTATTTTTGTTGTTTATGAGGGATGCAAGTTTTAACTGTATGAGTAGTAGAGACTACTTAGAGAGGGTCCATTTTTGCCATGCTTGTCAGATAGAGATGAATTTGCTGAGAATTTATTGAAAATAGGAGTTAAAGAATTGGATCAGGCTGTTAAAAAATTATTACAGAGAGGAAGGTTCCTTGTAGACTACACCCTGGCTCTTCAGCAGTGTGCAGGCAATGGCACAAACTAAAGCCTGAAAGCAGCTTGGTGGCTTCTCTCATTAGCAGGGATGTCTGCCTCAGATCCACCCTGCTTAGCACTCTCCAGCTGTACAAGGTTATTGTGGCACTGATAATTTTCTGAATTTCTGTGGCTTCTGAAAATTGTGGAGATATATTTCAACAAGAAAAAAAAAAATCATCTATCTATCTATCTATCTATCTATCTATCTATCTATCTATCTAGAACAGTTGATCTCACTGAAGACGACTATGGCATCTCCATTACAAAGAGCTTTCACTGGTATTTCCCAATTCTCCAGCCAAAGAAATTATCACTAAACCCTTTTCTCTGGGAGGATGGAACAAAAATGATTTCTCATGCTGGCTTGATGGGACATGTAGTTGAGATTAACAGGTCAAAGAGTTTTAGGAGTCCTATTCAGAGGACTGACTAAAGAATATTCCATGTAACTAACTTAACTGCTCTCCAGATGGTCAAAATTGAAAAGGCCATCTGAGCAAAAATCAAGTTTTGGAAAGTGCCATGAGAAATTTTAGCCAGAGGATGTGGATTCTGCTTGTGCTGGCTTCAGTGGAAACAGACTCACTCTAAATATTAATTTTTTTTTTGTTTGTTTCATTCCCTTAATTTCTTACAAAGAAATGTCTGGAAATTCCATGTTGTTATTTTCAAAAGTGATGAGCTCAAATCACAAAATCTGGATCTGGATGCCTAGCAGTGCCAGAAGTTCAGGAGAGTTTGGACCAAGAAGGCTGGCTCAGGCAAGTGTTGAGTGTTTTCCCAGGATTTTTTGAAGGCCAAGACAAGGGTTTCAAAGAGGAGAGAGGCATGTGCAACATGGCAGAGTTACAAAAAAACAACGCTTGGAATTTCCTGGGTTTTGCGAGATTAAAATTGTAAGTCTAATTAGTTTAAGGAAATTAGCTCTTTATAATTTTCATTTTGTATTGAAGAAGTAAGAAAAATTAAAAATAGAATGAGAATGGAAAAATTAATGGGTTTCAGTAATTAGTTAATCAGAAAATGCTCCTGTCTTAGTGTGGCTGCCCAACACATCAAAAAAGAAAAAAAGAGAAAAAAAGTAACCATGAGTTTTCTCATACTTTCCAAAACAATATAAGCTTCACCTCTGAGCTTGGAACAACTACTTGACATTTCAACTCAGCTCATTTTTTAGCGGTAAACCACTGAAATTGGTGTTTAGGTTGAAATACCATCTCACAGTAACATTAATACAGACATAAAATAAATACATATATCCTGGCAAAAATAAACCAGAATTTGTTGCTGGCCACATCACATTTACATGACTTGCATGCACTAATGAAATGTTAAATGGAAGGGAAACCTCTTCTGAGAGCAGACCTTTTCACCAAGTGCTGAACTGGGGATCTCTGACATCTGAAAGCAGCAGGGCAACTTATTACACTGTAGGAAAGCACATTTCTCTTGACAGTGGTGATCCAGTCTGAGGGCTCACAAGCCACACACTGGTGCACTAAAGAGACATGTGTTAGACAAGCTGTTTTGTCCTTTGGCTATCACCCTCCGGAGCGCTGAACAGATCTGGATTGGGCTGGCTTAGAAAAAAAGTCAGATGAAAGCAGTGAAGTTAAGCCAAGTCAAAACACAACTTTGGTGCAATTCCACCAAGCCCAAGTTATGCTAACAAAACTTCAGCAGTGGCGAGCCTGTCCTTCTCTGCCCAGCCCAGAGCACCACTTCCAGGCATTAGCTGCAGCACTTGGCTTTCAGCTCTCTGCACCTCTTTGCTGTATTTATTTTGTGAGGTAGCTAAATACGTCTTTTAGAATTATTTAAGCTTGTAACATCTTTGAAATGAAAGAATCTACTCTGCAGAGATGACGTTGAAGAAATCTGAAGAGCGTGGGTTGTTTTTTCCTATAAATAAAGATGCTGAGCAACAATCCATTGAAATGGCCAAAAACTTGAAAGAAGCCTTTTAATTCCACTTACATTGCTCTTAAACTTCAGCCTTATCGTGGAGCTGTTTACTGATTGTCAAGTCAACTAAATTCATGGGTGGCTACCAGAATGAGCTGACAAATAAATACAAGACCCACAGCAAAGGCTGCTCAGAGCACTGGAGCATGCGTAGAGTACCAGGGAACATCACGTACCGTGCGTGCAGAGCACACTATTCTTAAACATTCGGAACACTTACTCCAAAACCAGATTTCTTCCAACAAAGTCTGTAATTGCTTCCTCAGGAGCATGAACGTGGCTAAGCATGAAATGTTAAAGCAAAGCTAGTTTTAAGTTGGTCAAGGAAGAGAGAAAAGGAAAGAAGCCTGAAAATGTTGTCTCTGGTCAAAGAGTCTCTTACTGGCAAAACTGGCAAAAACTAAATAAAAAGAAATGGTGTGCTGTTGAGGGCGAAGCAGACACTGGTATTTATCTGGACGAACTGGAGGCATATACAAATAAAGTTTCAGACTGCAGGAGTCATTTCAACTCAGCTCTAGCACCTCCACTAAAGCGAGTGCACCCTGCAGGCTCCAGAGGGATGCTGAGCTGTGCAAGCACACACTGGGGTTTCTGGTTTCCAACACTGATTCAAGGGGATCACCCTAAATCCTGATCTTCTAGCTCTGTTTTTCATTACCTTTTCTCAGGAAAATCTACAGTGACTTCAGTGGGAAGGTGTCTTAGATGAGAAGTAGGAAACACCACCAACTAGCCGGGCAACCTCAATTTACACACCTACAGTACACCTGAAATGCAGTTGTTTCTGGAATCTTAACAAAAAACCCTCTGGTCTGTATTTGCCTCACTTACAAGACTGCTTTTGTACACTGGCCTAAGTATACACCGGAGAGGGAAGGCTAAAACTTACAGTTCTTCAGCTGTGTTAATAGGAATATCAGCCCAAAATGTATATAAATCACCAAAATCTGTCCATACTTTCCCCCGGAGCGTGGCAATCCGCCCGCACACAGCCACTGCTGAACAGTACAACTTGGTAGAAGGACTGGCTGGCCAAAGCACCTACCTCTGACAAAAAGTATCAGTAACTCCTTTGTGTCTCTACAGTGCAAAGAGGGTTTCGGCTTTGCTGATCTTACCAAATTCGGACAAATAAAACACCAAGTTCCATAAAAATACAGCAATAATTACAGAGGGAGCAAAGGTGTGTAAAAAGCTCATTTACTGGTTTGCTTGACAAAGTATTTTATGATTCAGGTTGCAAAAAACTGAAGCAAATGAACAAAAACCCGAACACTTTAAATACCTCCGATAAAACTTAAATCTCCTCCTTTCAAAACCTCTCTTTTTGGAATGTTTTAAGGATTTTCCTTCCCCCCCACCTTTAAAAATCAATTCTTAATAATTCTCTTAATTCTATTAATTATTAATAACAGAAATCCTTAGTTCACAAAGAGAAATTAAAACATTGCATTGGAAAGTATCAAAACAAAACATTACCTCTCTTTTGGAAAGACAGATCATTTTCCTTGCAACGGTTTAGTAAATTTGATTTCAATTCAGTGTTTCTGTTGATGTGACTTAGCATTTTCAGACAAAAAAGTTTTGCAGCAATGTTTGTCTAAATAATATAGTACTAAAGACAGAACAAACAGGGAAAAATATCATCTCCCTTAACTAAAACGTGACCCAGTATCAGAAATGGTGCTGCCATAAGGCTACTTTGCTACACACCTGCAATTGTTAGCTGCTGTCTGGCTCCCCCCCATCCTATTATTAGGCACCAGAGTTCTTCTGCAGGAAACTTTTATAGGCGGCGTACACAAAGCGTGTCTAATTTCTAACTTGCACTTCATCCTCTCTTCCGTCAGCACAACGTTTCATTTTCTTACAGCCTTAACTTCTCCCTTTTGCTCACCTAAATGCAGAACACCCCAGCATAGGGATCGCTGCCTGACAGCTTTTCAAACTCAGTGTGGAGAAGGTGCGCAAATGAAATAAATAAACAAACAGAGAGAAGTTTATGAAAGTGAAAGGAACGGCATGGAGCGGCAGGAGCAGCAGCAGGCAGCTCTGTACTCCTCCTTAGGCTCACACAGGTGTATCCCAACTTCTCCCACTCAGGCAGAAGAGGTGGGCAGACACGTATGGGTACACGCAGACACACTGAGAAGTGCCAGAAAGGGCACAGGAAGAAGCAAAAGAGAGAAATAAAGACGAAAGGTGTTATTTATTTTACAACTCGACAATGAACTTCAGTTTTGGCAGAGGATTAAAAACAGCCCTGGGAAATTATTAAGTTTTTTTTTTTTCTCTTTTCTATTAAGCTTCAGCACAAAAAGAGAGATTATAAAGGGGATACGCTCACACGGGCACACATAAAATAGGGGGGGGAACTAAGGAGAAGGAAATGAAAGGAAAAGAAAACGAACAGCCTCCTAACAGGCCCATACTGCTAACGGGAGTCCAAATAAAGAGTCATATGATATCTGATAGTGCAGGACACGTCGCCAGGAGCTGGAGCGGATTGCCTGCAGGAAGAAAGAGCCAGTGTGTTACTGCTCAAAGAGCTTTTCTTTTCCCATTTTTAAATTTTTTTTCTCCCTCTCTCTCTTTTCTCCTGTACTGTGAATGTGTTACTCTCAGGTCAGGTCCATGGAGTCCTCAAAAGACAGCTATCATCCTTTTCCCTAGTTGTAGATGCAGTGACAGCCACTGGAAGATGCCTTCTAGTTGAGATTGGAGGGGTAAATCTAGGTTTCAGCTCTGTTCTGACCTCTCTCTTATATCACCATCTCCAGGGTTGCAGATACAAACTCTCACGAAAAACATGTTAGATTTAAAAAAAAAAAAAAAAGAAAAAAAAGGGATGGAGAGGTTGGGTGGGGGGAGAAGACAAAATATTCAGGTAGAAAAAACCTGCTTATCCCATGGAAAACTTCAAAGGCCAAGTCCCATTTCTGCTCTCTTTTGCTTACTTTTCCTGTGATTTTTTTTTTTCTTTTTTTGGAGAGAGCAAGAGGGGAAAGTCACACAAAATATTCAGACCATGAAAAACATCAGGAGTTGGGAAAACTCTCTGGAGGAATGAGGAAAGCAAGGACTTTTAGTAAAAGAAAGGCATTTGTAATTTGCTAAAAGTTTTTCTATTTGTTACGGTAGTCCATCCCTCTCAGCCAAGCACTCCACAATTAACTGGGGAGCCCGCTAAGTACTTTTAGCTTGGCACCACTATTGCTGTTGCTCATGGAAAGGCAGAACACCTGGGTTACCTGCAGTAAAGGAACCTGTGGTCAGAGCAGGGGACTTCAGGTTGGGATGAGTCCCCAACTTCTGCTGGGAGAGCTGTGCCCACCACAGCTCTGGAGAGGGAAGAGTCTCAGCTAATGAAGCTGTGGGGGTGCAAGCCCCCAGTCTAGATACTGCTATGAAAACAAAACTGTGTTTTAAGTGGCGGTTTCACTTGTCATGGACAGTTTCCCTGTTCCCCCGTTTTTGCATGGGACAGGCTGTATCCTGCAGGATGTTTTGCCACTGTAGGGTACTGGGATTTTTACAGCGGTGCAAGCAGAACCCAAGGATGCATTTTTTCCTCGCCCTCATCATATGCGGAGATGTAAATGGATTAATTCCCCGTGTACACTTACACAATGCATTGGTGTTGCTTAAAAGCAGTGTTACAACACATACGCGATATCTACGAAGTGTAACAGACAGCCTCTTCTGAGGAAAGCCTGCAGCATGAAAATAAAAATCAAGGTATTGCAGCAGTAGTGCGGCCAGAAAGAGCATCGTAACTCTGTAATAATCTGGTCTAGTTTTGTGTATTGTGTGGTGATGATTTTTAGGGGGGATATAACATACAGTTTCCTCTCTTGTTTTCTGTACCTCTGCTATATGATGCTGTTCTTAGATTGGCAATTTGTTAAAGCCAGGAAAATACAAACCAATATAGGAAGGAAGGCAGAATTTGGCTAAAGAAAGCACTTCCTTAAGCTACTGAATTTGCAACAGCATAGATTATCAAACATCCTAACCACTGCACAGGAGATGCTGTAGAGAAGATACCCTGTGTGCTATACACTATATGCAACAAAATGCAAAGCAAACATCTCCTTAAATATGATGCACTATTCCCTTCTAAATTACATGTGCCTTTTTCATGTACAAATAGACAAAGAGTGTATCTATAAGAAACACATTCAGAAGAACAAAAAATCTACAGTGCAAGAAAGTCTATCCTGAAACCCTCAACCTGGGGCTCAACTGAAGAACTAAACTCAGAAGGTGAAATGGAGCCATTTAAAAGAAGGTCCTACCGAACAGGAGGAACAAGCAAACAAACAAATAAACAAACAAACAAAAAAAAAAAATCCCTGAGCTCCGACTAATCGTTTGAGCTGCCAGTGAGAGGTGACTTTTAGACAGATGGTCAGGGGAAAGCTGGGTCCGTGGACACAGACGTTAGTGCCCCATCTGTATTTTAGGATCCTAGCTTCAACAAGCCATTACCAACTTTTTTTCTAAGTGACAGAAAGTGAAAGATTTCTGTTCCTACTAATTTGCTTCTTTTTTACCGAAACCACCCCACTTCCCTCTTTTTTATTCTCCCGGTAAAAAAATTTGTTGGTTGATTTTTTAAGTAAACAGAAACTGTTTGCAGTATAACTTTTATGCCAAAAAAAAGAAGAAAAAAAAAGATACTAGGTAAGTTGGCAAAACAGCAATTGGAATTTACAGAGACAGTTAAAAAAAGGGAGAAAAGAACGACATACCAAACTCACTTCTTCTTGTCCCCCTTCTATTCCTATTCTTGTTAATTCCAAATTATAATTTGGAGGTAAGGGAACTGCATTTCCTTTCAATCTATTTCGTTGCTGCCACACATTCTGTGCTTTGCTTCTCTCTCTTTCTTTTTAGGAGGGGGGAAAAAAATCCCTAATAAAAATAGAAAAACATATCTCAGGCGTTAAGCTCGCTCTCCCCCTTCCTTTGTAAAGAACTCTTTGTTCTCTAGTGAAAATGCTGAAAAAAATCCCCGGGCTCCCTGAAACAAGTGCAAAACACTTAGAGGCTTTTGGGCTGGCGAGGAGCCAGAAACCCTCCCGCTGTCTGGTTAGGAAGAGAGGAAAGAGAGAGAGAGGAGAGAGAGGGAAAAAATTGGAGCTTCCTTTAATAGACATAGGAAGCAGGTCCTTTTTTTTTTCCCCCTTTTTTTCCTTTTTTTTCAAAACTGGCGGTCAAGCGTTAAGTAACTCCCTGTCTAAATCCACCTGCTGGAAATGAACTTGGGTAACCCCCCCCAGGGGTGCACAAAGAGGAGACACAGTAACACACTCACGGCTCTTCTCCCAGCCGCCCCCTCCCCGCTGCCCTGCTTCCATTCTCCCTGCTCCCAGCACACAAATGCCCACAGCTCGCACTCCCCCTGCCACCACCAACCAACGTACCAAAATAAACGCTCGCTCCATCTACTTAAAGAGCAGAGACGGCTGAGGGGGTGGGGGAC